>VBRH01000432.1:58813-70229 GCA_014578085.1 Cardamine resedifolia | reverse complement strand
TTTTTTTTTTTTCGGATTTTTGATTCTCGAATCGCGGCTTCGCTTTTGTGGGGGTCTCTGTATTTTCCTTATATACGATTTCGGAATAAATCTCGATTGCGATTTGGTCAATTTCTTAAAGCAACAAGCAAAATCGGGATTTATATCCTACAAATTTTGTATATTTTCAGGTGGATAGAATTTTCTCTTTGTCGTTTTCTTTGGAAATTTTGCAGATAACGGCGATAAATCACCAAATCAGATTTATTTTTAATTTTTTTTAGAAATTTCTGTTTTTTTCTTCTTCTTCTGCAAAATTCTGATTTGGGAGGAAAGTGATGCAACGAATCGTAGACAACGCTCTCGCTGTCACCAAAGAGTAAGTCCCTTCTTTTATCGATCAGTGCATTGATGCCTATAGTTGTTACTTGCATGCACCTTACTTGATATGATGATGATGATCTCTGATTTTTTATATGTTTCAGTGTAGAATCTTGTTTCTTTTGCTTGGAGATATCTATTCTGCTTTGAGTTTTACTCTCTAATTCGGTTTCTCAAGTAGTAATTTTGATTTATACTTTTGCTATTATGTTCAATCTAATTTGCTGGTGGATTTCTTTTATTGAGTCTATTATAGTGAATCTCTTTGTATTGGTGGATTGAGTTTTGCTAAACTATTTTACTAATAGTATCTTCCTTCAAAGCTTGTTTATTTAATTGTTGGTTTTGGCTGTGAACTTTTGATTCGGTGACATTACTGTTTTCTTTTTTATTCCTTTGTGTTTGTCTTACAAGCCTAAACTAACTATAGTTTTGGTTATGTTTTGGCTTTTAGTGCAGGTCAGTGAAAACTGTCACATATGAGTCTTTGAACAACATTGCTAGATGCATTAATGGAGTATCAGCTCTTCTGCTGACCCTTCTGCCGGGGAAGGCTAAGATTCTTGAAGGTCTCCATGGCTGGGAACTCAGACCCACATTCCGTGGACCACGTTTACCACGGTGGATGCATAAGTAAGATTTCTTAATATATTCTCTGATGATTCTTCTGTTGTTAGTATATTTACAAGCCTTAATTATAGTAATACTGCATATGCTTATTTTTACTCTGTTCCAATTTCGATGGCAGCGGGGTCTCTTCTTTCAATCAATTCGTTCATGAGCTTTCTGTGGATTCTGATACTTCAAGCTTGGAGTATTCTTCTGGAGAAGATAGTGATGGTATACTGCCTGCATCACCAACATCTCAAAGCTCACGCCTCTCTTGGGCCAGCTCTTCTGCAAATCCTGAAAGCCACTGGACAGAGTGGATTATGCTCATTCTTTGGTGGTTAATACTTCCTTTACGGATCTTGCTATGGATACCACAATATTTTCTGCGTTTATTCTCTAAGAGAAATTCAAGAACTCCTATGAGCCCAAGAAGGCACCAACATTCATCTAGATCTCGTTTTAGCAAGACCAACTCAATCAAAGACCATGATGTTCCAAACCGAGCTACTGATAGAAGACGTGGAGTCATTGAGGTTTGTGGATGCACCAACTAATATTTAATATTCCCTCTTGAAATCATCCAGCTGATGTTGTTTAATCGTTTTTGTGATTATAAACCTTTTCACACATTCTACCTACTTTATGTGCTTTATTTTACAGGATCTTCATCTTGCTATTGAGATCTGCATAGAAGCCATTTTTGATTTTTTTCACAAGGCTACACATCTTCTTCTTTCTCCATCAGAAGCTTTTGCAATATTGTTATCATGGTTCTCATCTCCCAGTCACAGCCCTAAAGAAAGACGTGGTGACGTTTCAGATGATGATATTGTGCCGACTGCTATTTTAGGAGATACCGATCCATCCCCCACTGAAAGGCCCACACGCTTATACAACGCTATGAACACAGATACGAGAACATGTCAAGATGTCATAACAGAGCTGGGGTATGGGCAGCTTAGAGTTCTCGTGTTTCTTTCTTTTTCTTTTCTTTTCTTTTCTTTTCTCTTTAACAAGTATTTGATCTGTACTTAATTTCTCTCCTAATTTTAATAGGTATCCTTATGAAGCTATTCGTGTTGTTACATCTGATGGATATGTTCTTCTCTTGGAAAGGATACCAAGGTATAACTTTCTTGTGAGATATTATAATCACTTGTGCATCCTTCCCATTTCCTGTTTTGTTGTCTCTTCCTTAAAATGTGATCCTTGACTGTTTGTCCTTGCAGACGTGATGCAAGGAAAGCTGTTTTTTTGCAGCATGGGGTTTTGGATTCTTCAATGGGGTAAGTTTCATGGTCTAGTTCTTAAATGTCTCGTCAAATTTGCAAACTTCTTAAGTTGAAAAGTTGAGGAAGTATTGTTTCTTATGACCACGTAGCATAAAATTTCTGGGCCTTTCTATGTTCCTGACTCTATACTCAACAGGAAATTTCTTTTCTTAATTTGTTCTCCTCATACTTTGCATGTGTGTTTGATTTGCTCAAAGACATATGAATGGATTTGAGAAAATGAGATTAAGAGGGATAGTGCTTTCTGCTTCACGTTTTCAGTTACTTAAACATCTCATCTTCTTTTTTCCCTTTTCTTCTCAACTTCTCAAAGATTTTAGTAATCATCTGAGGTTTTGATCTATATATGTGCTATGAAACATTATTGATTTATTTTGTTCTCTTCTGCACGTTCTTCTTCAGATGGGTATCTAATGGGGTTGTTGGATCTCCGGCTTTTGCTGCGTATGACCAAGGTGCCTCAAGTTTTTCATTCTTCAATCTTTTATTAGTTTAGATGCAACAAAGATATATCAGATTCTTACACTCTTTTCCTTCACAGGCTATGATGTTTTCCTGGGTAACTTTCGGGGTTTAGTTTCACGAGATCATGTGAACAAGAACATATCCTCAAAAGAGTGAGTTATTGCTTTAAAATTCGCTTCTTACTTTATCTACATGCAGGTTTCTGTATGATAGTGGAGTTTCGTCATATATGTGTGTATGTTTGCAAGTTGTACAAATGTAATTGATATTGACCAAAATGCAGGTTTTGGCGATACTCCATTAACGAGCATGGTACTGAGGATATCCCAGCGATGATAGAAAAAATTCATGAAATAAAAACTGCAGAACTGAAGCTCTGCCAGCCTAATATTGATGAGGAAATCAACCAGGAGGAGCCTTATAAACTCTGTGCCATCTGTCATAGTCTAGGCGGTGCTGCAATTCTGATGTATGTCATTACTCAAAAAATCAAGGAGAAACCACACAGACTCTCGCGACTAATCCTACTTTCACCTGCTGGGTTTCATGAGGACTCGAACTTAGGTTTCACCATAGTTGAGCACATATTCCTTTTCGTGAGTCCGGTTTTGGTGCGCATTGTGCCTGCCTTCTACATACCAACAAGATTCTTCAGGATGCTTCTGAACAAGCTAGCCCGTGACTTTCACAACTATCCTGCTCTTGGTGGACTGGTCCAAACTCTAATGAGTTACGTAGTTGGTGGAGACAGCTCGAATTGGGTCGGAGTCTTAGGATTGCCTCACTACAACATGAACGACATGCCAGCTGTATCCTTCCGTGTGGCGCAGCATCTCGCTCAGATCAAACACAGCGGTAAATTCAGAATGTATGATTATGGAAGCAGATCAGCTAACATGGAGGCGTATGGCTCTCCTGAACCCCTTGATCTAGGGGAGTGTTACAAGTTCATCGATGTGCCTGTGGATTTAGTAGCGGGAAGGAATGACAAGGTGATTCGGTCTTCCATGGTGAGGAAACACTACAAGGTGATGAGAGATGCCGAGGTTGATGTATCCTTTAATGAGTTTGAGTATGCTCACCTTGATTTCACATTCTCTCACCGCGAAGAGCTTTTGACATATGTGATGTCGCGGCTTCTGCTTGTGGAACCGACACCAGTTCAACAGAGGCAGACCAGTCAGAAAGGTATGAAGTTGAAGAAGAAGCAAAAGGAGGACAGCAGTGTAGCAACCTAAAACCAAACCATGGCCGATGGTTAGTGCCTCGTAGAGTTTGGTGTCTTTGTATTGTGATGTTGTGTGTTTAAGCTTCATGTGTGTAATACTGTACATATAAATGTAAAAGTTTGATCTCTTGATAAAGTATCTTGGAGTAAGAGATGCTTTTTTCAGCAATATGATACATAATAATAATGTGGTTTCCATGACAATTGTATGATGTCATTAAGTAGAACTGATACTATCGATCCTGAAAATTTCTTCACTTCGTGGAATTCTGAAGAGGCCAATCAGTCATGGTTACATTGGCAGATCTAATTGACCTGTGTCACCTCTACTTGGGTGGCTATGAAGTATTTGGCTTTGTCACGTGCACCAAAGTTACACACCAGGTTCTGTTGCTTAGTAATTACACTTGTAAGTAACGGATACACTTTCCATTTGTTAGGGACACTTCATTAGGCCACAAGTTTGATTTAACTATAATATAAATCAAGGTTACATGTTTTACGGATCAAAGAACGGTAATTTTATCTGGTTATAGAAAAATTACAGCAGTGATCAGTGAATCCTGTGTGGGATTCTCATGTCTAGTGAGACATGTAAAGAGGGAAAAACGAGGAGACAGTTAGAGGAGATGAAGATTTTTTATTTGTATCGCATAGTTAAAAGAATGAAAGACAACAGGAGAGAAAGAAATCAAAATCCTCAGAAGCCTTAGTGAAGAAGAGGATTCATTTGGAGCTCTGATGGATCTTGAAGAAGAGATGCTCTTTGAGGATTTGAAAGCAGAAGTTGCTGCATGTCCCTTGGAAGCACACTGAACACCGCTTGTAGATCCTTCTTCAGTTTCTGAAACATTCCTTCTGAATCTGCACCTCCTCCTGATTCCCGCGACTGCAAAACATTTAGTATCGATATGTCATAAGAGAACTGGTTTTATATAAGTATATCATAGAGAGTTCTACCTATTATATTGCTAGCTAAATAGAATCTATCTTTACATTTCCCTGGCATGGAAGTACCAAACAGGAAGATCTTGCTCACATGGGGGAGTTTCCAAATCAGATGAAGCATTCAGACCTAAATAGAATAATCTAGCACCGAAGAAACATGACCATGCAGTTAAGAGTCATAGAGAAGATAAACTTACCATGACTTCCTCACTAATGTATTTCTCAATGGCATTGAAGGAATCCACAGCTTCCAATTCATTCATCTGAGACGTAATCTGCCTCATATCAGTCTTCATTCTAGCTAGCCTCCATAATCTACGTTGTTCTTGCTTGGCTACTGCTCGCCGTCTTTGGAACCAAGGCATAAAGTTGGGCCCTTGTAGAAACCGCCTGAAATAATATGAATTGTTAAGCAAGGGAGCTATATTTAGTAGATCAGAATGAGACAATACATCCAAAGACTCTGAACTCAAATGATGTTGTTAATATGGAAAAAAAATTACTGTATACCTATACAAGTCGGGCCAGTTGTATTTCATGCGTTTAGACAAAAACTTCCCTACACCTCTTGCAGATAAATTTGAAAGGAATTCATCAGCACCAAATGATGGGAGCGAAGGAGGGGTAACGTATGGGGAAGATCCATCGGAAGGAGCATTGACCTGGAAATATGGACCAAAAGGGGCCAAGAAATTCGTAGTTAATTCCAAGAAATGGCGTCGTAGAATCTCATTATTCACAACTGACATTGACTCCTCAACCCTTGGCGACATCCCAGCATCAACAAGTCTATTCAAAATAGAAGTGTCTGGCTTGGTTATTGCAGAGTAGGTGGTCCAGACAGCTTCCTTGTGCTCTGTCATGAGACATAGAGGTCCATCTCGCCTAAGTTTTACTGCATTTAGCAAATTTGTAGGAGAGAATCTTCTTAATGAAAGCGGTTGGACGCCTAATCCTTCAGATTTAACAGATAGTTTACCAGCCGATCTACTTGTAAGGGCTACACGGTTTAAGTTTGGAGCAGGGGTTCCAACTGAGACAACATGAGGGATATTGCGAAGAGCTTTAAGGAAAAAGAGGTTGGTGACACCCAAAACCATTGGTGGGAAAGTGTCTCCTTCTCGGAGTGAGTTTAGTCGAGCAAATCCTGGATCATGTATAGTGAAATACGGTCTAAAGTCGACGCTACAAAATAGTGGTGCAACCAAACTCACAAGACAAGCAACTGCCTCGGAACATTGCGGAGGTGTTGGCGCTATGATAAGGATAGGCTCGCCAATAAGTAACAATTCCCATAATGTCCATAGCTGCAACAATAGTCCCCGATAAATGCCAAAAAGATCTGCATCATGAAAAAGACCTTGAGGAACAGACTGATTTGTAGGAAGTAAAGGAGCCATTGAAGAGGCAGACTCCTCATATAAAACCCCATTTTCCAAGGGAAGGCTATGAGCAGGCGGCAAATTCACCTTAAGCATTGCATTACCAATTGGTAGCTCCATTAGCTTACCAGGCACAGGAGCAGGCCACATCGACACATAACCAGCAATATGTTCAATAGCCTTATTTCCAACATCAAAATACAAAGGACCAATGATTTGCAGCAAAGGCCTAAAAACACTCGAGTAAGGCGTATGCGATAATATCACCACAGACTTCTGTTCACCTCCCCTTTTCAATCTTTCATCATGCCTCTGCCTATTAAACACATAACCATACAAGTACCTATCACTACTATCTCTCTCCTCACTGTTTTTCTTCGGTCTACGAAATCGGAAAAAGAAAATGCAGTCATTTATGCTTGCGCGGTTATGATGCTGTGAGACAGAATCAGGAAAAGAGTTGAATGAAACCTCGATTTCCTCCTCTTGTGAGAGACAACCTGATGGATAACACTCTTCTAAGAGCTGACCTTGCTCGAGATCAAACCTCATAATACAAAATGCGTGAATCCATCGTTTCAAAGACTCAGGATCAGGCTTTAAACTAAGCTCAGACTTCACAGAAAACGATGGAGATCGACTCATTTCAAATGTAACCAAGAAAATCTCCTACCCATCAAAATATTTTTGCAGTTATGGGATCTTCATCATCCCTTATACTTCTACAATAGAGGAGATTCATCAAAGCTTGAATTTTTAGCTTTATTAAACTAACGCCTGGAAAGTTTTAGCTCAGATTTGGTGAATTTGCTTCACGAAACACTTCCTCTTGCCTGAAATTAAATGCCAAAGAAAGAAAGTTGTAAGCTCAAAATGTTAGATCAAATAAAGACGAGCTATTTAGCAGCTCCAATGCCTTAAAATGGAATCATTACATCGAATACAAGAACAGAGCCGGTTCTGAAAACTGTGCGAGAAATTAGGGTTCGTAAGAGGAGAAGAAGATGCCTTACACGTGATAAAATTAGAGCTCAAAGTTTTGGTTTTTCCGACTCGAAGGAATCATCGGAAAACGGAAAGGTAACTCCGAAATGATGATGATTCATGGAGCATTTTAGTTGTTGTATTTCTTCTACAACCAGTAAATTGCATAAAAGGTACTCCATATTTAACACTTCAAAACGGTAAGCCCAATAAAATCATATTATCAAATTATAAAGGCCCATTAGTGATTACAATTTGACAATAGAATTTCTGTTGGACCTACCGTTTAGGCCCATCAATGATTTGTAAAGTTTATATACATATTTTAAAATTACCGAGACAAATTTGATCCCTTACTACAGAGCATTCGATGAATTTTTTTGTTGGCCACCAAACTACATCTGATACATTGTAAAATCTGATATGGATGCTATTTTTGAGATATCCTTAACAAGAGAGTATTGTTTCGTCGGAGAAAAGGGAGAGGGAGAGAGATATACGAAAAGATACTTACAAGATCGAAAATTGGACTATCAATTGAAGAATACATCTTCTTGAGTCTGTATAGTGTGTGTATTGGAGTTACTTGTTCAGGTCATTTGATCTTCTTTTATTCATGGGAACGGAGCTAGGATCAAAACAAGTTAAAGATGTTTATTTCTCAAGAGTTAAAAATGTTTTCTATCGGACTCAAAACACAAAAACAATGCATTCCCTTGGAGACAGAAACAACAAAACCCAAAAAAAACATAGTCCACAGTGTCGTGATTTGCTTTCTCCAGTGTCGTTATTTGCTTCGTCTCTTGAAGGTTTGTTTGTGGTTCTCAGTTGCAGGAGCCGGTTGTTCATCTTGTTGAGGATCTTCAGGTACAACGGCGTGAAAAAACTTTTTGGAAGAACCAACTTGGTTGCAGATTAACTTAAGCATCTTCTTCCCTCTCATCCATTTCAACAATAGCTTCATATGCGTTTTGCTGTTTAGTCCACTAACCCCAGCTTCCTATTGTTATTGCAACACAATCACACAAAAAAAAAAATTGAGTTTATCACCAACATTTCAATCCCTAAACTTCTTATAGCAAATTACACATATCTGAGTCAAACCACTAATAAACACAAACAAACAATGCTCAAGCAACCAAGTAAACGTTTGATAAACTAAGGATCTATAATCAAGATGATAGTGACTGTTACAATTTCAGATCATTTGTGGGATATGTGAAGAGAAACGAGGGGAAAAAAAACCTGAGCGCGGAGCCAAGTGTTGGGAACGGAAAGAGGGCCATGCTGCTTAAATAGATCGTAGAGAGAGTTAGAAATGGCGTAAGCTTCTTGGATCGGAACTTTAGGGTTTATCTTCCGGACGTTCACAGCTCGTTCTCTTGACATGTATCTTACCAATAAAGAGTTATAACTAATCTCATTATCGAAAACTGCCGACGACGCTCTGCAGAGCTTCCTCAGTCCTCCTCCTCCGCCGGCGAACCACATCTCTCTTCCTCGCCGTCACTCTCACTCTCTCTCTTCCTCGATTTCGTTCGGCAGGGGTAAGCTAGGTCTCTCTGGCGTCGCCTCTGATATTTTCAAAACAAAAGCCTTTTAACCTATTGGGCCAGACTCGGCCCAACCTGAGCTTCTTTTCACAAAAATAATCTGTTAATTACCTGCCAGAAATATTTTTAAAAACGCCGAAATTCCACAACCGGCCCAACCGTTATTGATAGATCCAATTTTTTAATCCGAGATTAAAATATTTGAATGTTCATTTCTGTTACTCAATAGTGGAATACAAAGAAAATGTCCACAAAACTAGACCAATAGAAATACGTTATAAACAGATAACAATAACACCCTGAATTATGTAATAGGTAATATATTATCTACAAGAAGCCTAAACTTAAATACATTAAGATCGTATCCAATAGACTTCTGCTTGACCTATAGTCAATGCTGATTCACACAAATACAAAGACTCAGCAAAATGTAGAGATGGTAGTAAAAGCAGTGTGACTCATCGTAACCTCTCTACATTTTTATATACACTTAAATCTTTGATCGAAGAGGGTCATCAAGTTAGATGTTAAACATCATATACAGGGAGCCGCTCTTCAATGGTTACACGGCAGAAGGGACATTTTTTACACTTATCTGAGCAGTTTCTGCAACAAACATGGCAGCAAACACAAGCCAAAAACTTCAAGCAGATATGATCACAGAGCATTCAATATTGTCAAATTTCTATTGCAGTTGGAATAATAACCGAATTAATTGGTGTTTCAGTTTCAGTTTCGAAGGCATAAATATTGAGTAGTATATGATACCTGCAGAGAACACGGTGTCTACATGGAAGCAGTACCACACTGATTTCTCTTTCAAAACAAACCCTACACAGCACTTTCTCCTGGAATACAGAGAGCATTGAAATATGAAAGTCCAAGGGATAAGCAAACACCAAAAGAGCAACTATTATGAAAGCTTTAGAGTGACAAGTGTAATTATCAGACGAAAAGGAGAGAGCATTACATTTTGCAGTCTTTCATATTCCTGCTGGCTGAATTTCGTAATTTCTGTTTGTTCACCTAGTGCTGCTTGAAGTCTCCACACCTGACACGAAATTAGATCAAATGCAAAAAAGGTGAACAGAAATGAGAAATAATGAAACCACAGGACAAAAGACTAAACAAAAAAAAAAGGAACTGAAGACATATTTGCAAGTAAGCAAAAAAGTCGAAATACCTCCTCAGCAAGCTCTTGCTTCGGCATTTTCTTAACTACTTCAGGCGGATGACCACAAAAGGTATTGTAACTGTACCACATATTTTCATTAGATCTTCAGCCGGTGGGATATAACCATTTTCATTGGACGATTTAGAAGGTTGAATTGTACTAACCCAGACTCTTGATCAAAGTATAGTCGAGCTTGCTCCTCACGGCTTCCTTCATCAATTGACCACCAACCTAGTAGCCTGAGCGAGCACATAGAGGGTCAAATGATATGCATCAACTTGATGTTTGTAGTAACTCAATGGCAGCAAAAAAACTTATATTTGGTGGTTAGCCCCCATAAGTTTTGTGCACTAAAACAGATAGGGAAGTAACTAAACATGTTTATCACCTGGATCCATGGTGCAAGAAACCCAAGCAATCATGGGCTCTAGATGAAAGTCTAAAATATAATCCTGTATCATCTTCGCCGCGCAGCAATAAAACAACCTTCTCTATTAGTTTAGAAGCAGCAAATAGAACACCAACGCCTTGCAAAAGAAAAAGTGGAGAAAACAGGACTGGGACAGGTATATACTTAGCATCTTTAGGAGTCCCCTGAAAGTTCAAAACACAAGCTTTTTGGTAAATGTCCAAACACAAGAATTTTAAGATATATATAAATATTATGTACCTCTAGATGCATGCAAAGTACCACTTGAAATACAATAAGGGGAATTTTCATTATATGACCACCAAAGTCTTGCAGGCCACACGTTCTATCTTGGTGCCTATCATCTTCTGGAAAAATCTCAAGGCTACTGCTCCAGTCAAGATAGCTAATACTGGTGGAAGATGACCCGGTTTCTCTGACACGTGGGCTTCTATGAATTACTGGGTTGGACCATTTTGTACAAACAAGAAACGCAAAGCACTCTGCAATTCTGCAGGCAAAACGTACGCATTAATTACAATCATCATCAATGCCAACAATAGCATTAGGGAAAATACATATGCACACAGAAAAGGCAAAGACAATGCATACCCGAAATTAATGAATAAATCCCACCAGCCAAGAGCAGCTACATCACCTGATTTGAGTAAATTAAGAAAGAAATAATGGACATGGTTTATATGAAATAGGATTTAGATAGGTAAAGAGATGGCAATATCCACAGAGTTGGTGAGATGGCTGAAGTTAAATATGATTATATGAATGTCCGTTTCTGTGCACAAAAAATGGAATTCTATGCAAAGGACGTTTAGCATATTGCAGAACGAATATTAATACTTGACTTATTCCACCAATTAAGAAATTCACTTTTCAGTGCATCTCAATTCATACAAACTTTTACAATAATTCATTCTGCAGGATTTCAAGGTTTTCCTTTCTGGATAAATCATCTAATATAATTGATCACTAAACAGAAAAAGGTCTAGCA
>VBRH01000432.1:43630-58705 GCA_014578085.1 Cardamine resedifolia | reverse complement strand
CCAATTAAGAAATTCACTTTTCAGTGCATCTCAATTCATACAAACTTTTACAATAATTCATTCTGCAGGATTTCAAGGTTTTCCTTTCTGGATAAATCATCTAATATAATTGATCACTAAACAGAAAAAGGTCTAGCAATAAATATGATTGTGAATTCCGTGAAGTATAACGTCCATGGTCGTCTTTAGATTGGGTATGATACTTGAAATTTGAGCCAAAAAGTTAAGAAACTATAACAGCGGCAAATTATTACCAGACAGCTTTAGGAGGGTAAAGACTGTAGCAGCCAGAAAGAAAACCATGGAAATCGCAACCCAGAAATGCTGCAGACAAAAAAAGACAAAAGCATCTGAAAAGTTTATTTTGAATATGAAAAAGCTTCCCACCCACCAACAAAGATCAGAAATTCTTCAAGGCTGACTTTGTGTAAGCTAAAATTACAGAAATTGACCGAACTCAATCCATGACTTTAGAATCAGAGTCCAAAATTGTGTTATTAAAAACTAGAGAATGGCTTATCATCTGTATATGACTGATAACTCACACGTTGAAACTAAATGCAACTTAAGCAAGTAAAGAAAGAAGAGTCCTAGTCTGAAGCTGCTGAGCCAAGTACTTTGAAAAACAGCTTAGACCTTAAATGAACAATGTAGCATTACTTACAGGAAGGGCTTCCCATATTGCTTCATCATTCACACTCTCTTCATCTCCAGGCATCAGTGCCCGACACATTCTGAAGATAAAATGTGCAATAATTTAGGAACTTCAGATAGAATAGCAGATAAAATTCCAAGAGCTCTTCCGACTAAGCTAACAGTAAATTTACTACGAAGGTCTTAATCCGCATCATCAGTACTAGCTTCATATGCCGGAGAATATCTCAGTAGCTTCAGTTCTCAACTGACGGATGTATTACAAATACAATAACAAATCATGTATAACAAAGCAGCATTAGCCTTTATTACCATTCTATTCCCAGATCCACTAACCCACAAAAAATGAGTAATCATGAACCGGTAGTTAATCAGAGACTACAACCATAGGTCCATAACCCCACCCCCAACCCGCCTGTTACTAGTCTATTCTACGACCTGCATAACAAGGTACCCACCCATAATCTCCATCTTACATGTATATGTAGTAAGTTGTATAGTGATTTATGTGAACCAATTTGTTATGAGTTGACAAGAAGAAAGAACAAATGGTTTTGAAAAGTAATAATAAGGTAAAATACATATCAAATTTCAATACCTGGCATTGTCCACCAGTATTATTACTTCAAACGCCAATAAAGGGAGAAACACAATCTTTAAGCTCACAGCTGGCGGGGAATGAGCTGCATCTTAAACAGAATAACATAAAATACATTAAACGGGAGGAAATGAAAGTAAGGCTTCATACATCAAGAAAACACTGCAGAAATTCTTAGTGATGCTATCCAATTTAACCATTAATATTATCCAAAAACCAAAAGTCCTAACGAGAACATAGTCATCATTGCTTCACTGCGGGTGCATTAACATAAATAATTATTTTCCTTGTCAAGACACTACAAGAAGCTTTAAGTAACAATATACGACCATCACTGGATCATATGAGAGTAAGGCGAAGTTACATACCATATGCAGTCTCAAGGTATACACAGAGGAGCAATTCGAAAGCTACAAGCAACGGTGTTGCGACAACAGTATGACATGGAGCCCACTGTACACCCAAAAATAAAATCAGTACAAGCCAAAATATCACAAAGTGTCATCTAAAGGTTAATAATCCTCAGATATTCTTAAATCATAACACTGACTTCGAATAATATATTTTAGTAATAGAAGTAAGGGACATACATGACGGTTACGAGGAGCGATCGGAGCAGGAAGAGAGAATCGTCCCCTTGCAACAACAGCATGGAAAGCCCACAGAGGTAGACACACAACCCTGCATGCCAAAATCAGTGGAACAGATACATTTTGTTATGATTTTTATAAACGATTGCAGATATACATGAATGCTATTAACACCAAGAAATGGGTAACAAACCAAAAAAAAACACAGTTAAAAAACAACCAAAACCTAGACTCAACGAAAAGCTTAACCCTAAACAGAAATTTCCAAGGACTCAATCTAGATGACATCATCTTCCATTGCAGTCCTCACACAAAACCCTATGTTTATTCATAATAGACATAATAATTGGTACAACAACACGTGACACGATCTGGCAGATTCCCCTGTCCGAAATTACCTGATAAAAATGTACTTTTAATGTCTTGTACACAAAAATCACACGAGTTTCCAAAAACGGCAATATTCTTATTTAAGTAGGAACTACTCAAGCTCGGAAACCAAATTTCAGTTATCTCACAAAAAAAATTTCGTTTCGAAAGATGAAGCAGAAGCCACAAGCGAGCAAAAACCTCGCAATTTTCAGAGCCAAAGCTAATAATGATTTTCTAGAAGTTTAATGAATAAGAATAATTTCGATTCCAGACAATTGGAGTCTTAGAAGTTAGAGCTAAGGAGAAAAAAAAGAGAGAGGGGAGAAAACTAACCACCAGGAGTAAGTAAGGGTGTGGTCGAGCTTGAGCACCAAAGCGAGCGTGAAAGCGAAGAGAAAGCTGTGAGCAACCAAGGCTTGTACGGACTTCAACACTCTCCCACTGTTCATCGTTTTTTTTTTCTATTTCTCTTTTTTCTCTACGGAATAAGGATTTCACGCTTTTCCTCCATTCTCTCTGAGAAAACCTCTCTCTCTCTCTCTCTCTCTCTTTGACTACTGACGACGATTGGTTAGAGTAACGCACAGGTTGAGAAATGCAACAATGTTTTCAATTGCACAGTGTTTCTTCTTCCCTTTCCCCTCTTTAGCTATTTCTCTACTTTTTTTTTTCTTTTTCTTTTTTTTTCTCAAAACCATCTCTTTATTAGAAAAATAATTCCAGAAGCCCTTCGATCTAAAACCAAAATCTCAAAACACCCCCGTATAAAATAATTTTTTTTAATTACTTTTATTTCGAAAAATAGGTATTTTACTTTATTACCCTAAAAAAATAGAAAAATTACATTGAAAACATGGGTTATATCCACCCACCCAAAACCCTATCAGATCTATCCCAAAACTCAACTCTTTAATTAAAATTTCCGATCAAAAATCTCTGATTTTACAAATTCAAAACCGTTTTTTCTAACTCTTTCACTCTCTTCGTAAAACTAGGGATAACTACTCGATTTTCTACTTCTTCGTGAAATTAGGGATAACTAGGGACAAAAATTGTTCGAAATGAAGATGTAAGATTTTTGGAAACACGAATTATGGAGGTATAATTTGTGAACTTGGGGTTGTGTTCGTATTTAAATTTCTGGGTTTTAAGTAATACTGGTATAAATAGGTAGAACTAGTGTGATTTTGTAATACTAGTAGAACTAGGTAAAACTAGTCGGATTTTATACTGGTATAACTATGTAGAACTAGTCGTATTACTGGTATTATTAGATAAAACTATGTTGTCGATTTTGAATTTGAATTCGTAGTACTGGTATTATTAGGTGAAATTATGTAGTATTTAAATTCGTAGTATTAGTATTATTAGTACTTGTACGATTTTGTATTTGAATTTGTAGTACTAATATTATTCGCGTCAATGTAGTCCATAAGCAAGATTTGGTTTTGTCTTACCTACCCTTAATTGAAATCAAATAAAACCAATCAAAATCGAAATCATTCACAATCAAAATCAAATAATAGAAAAGCTTACTCGAAATCGATATCGATTGAGAAGAAAAAAGAATTCGAGAGAAGAGGAGGTCGGGAATGAGAGCTTCGGGAATAAAGTTACAAAGAATGGAGGGAAACCCAAAAAAATTTTGGGTTGAGCGCCAAAAATTTGGGCGAAAATTTTGAATTTTCGCACGTGCGCCGTCTTTTTCTCACATGTGCGCCGCCAATTTTACACATAGTTATACACAAGATATTAGTTGTACCAAAGTTCCAAATAGTTATACTTTTGCTGTTTTCCATTTTAATTAGTATTACGTACCTTAAAAATTTGTTTTTTTAGTTTTATAGTTGATTTAAGTCGATTAACACATAATTTTGAGTGTTTTATGCATTAATATGTTTAAAACCTTTATTTTTGTAACTTTTCATCCTAAGTTGGTTATTATTTACAAAGTGACATTAAATTATAAGGTAGCACTTGTGTAGATTCTTTCAAAACAACCCGATATGATATAAATTTGAGTAATTTTGGTTTAAGTTTTGTAAAAAAAAAAAATTCAAAATAATTTTACTAGATTTCCTAGTTATACTAATTTATTATCGTAAACAAAAATCCAAAAATGATTACTAATTTTTTTGTTTTTCCCTCCAGGTCAAATTCTCGAAATACAAAAACGATTCATACAAGGATATATATATTGAGAGGAACAAGCATAACCCTTTCTCCTTCAATGCGCGTAAGGCTGTCTCTTCCTCTCTAGCATTGATTGCTCCACGTCGTTTCATGAACTAACGTTAGAATTGAATTGAAACTTAGTCCACATTTAAGACTAATCTACCGATCTGCCAAGTGCCAACTAATTTACCTGCAACAAGAAGTCAAATTCCATGTATTCAACGACCAATACCAAATTAAGAAGAAATCACGGTTTCTTTATATAAAACCTAAATAACTCGTGAAATTAATACAGACAACATTGGTTCTGATTGTTTATGCTCGTCAAGTTATGAGACCACATTGACATATATATATATATTCACACCTTACAACAACAAAGGTTTCACCGACAAATCACACACCTGAAATCTATTATGCATTCACTCAGTTGTTGAATGCTTTGCTTTTCAATTTAATTCGGAACTTGGGAAGCGGACGAGCTTCTGTTGCTGATGGCTCAGCCTTTGTTTCAACCTTAACCAATACGGCACCATCACTTGGTTCTTCTGGTTTAGCCTCCACGACTCTCTCTATCTTCTTTGTAGCTGCATCCGAAGAGCTTCTCATAAGCTTTGCCATTTCCTTCTCTTTTCGTTTCTTCTCCTTCTTCAACCGTTTCTTCTCCAGATAAACCGGGTCTTCCCTTTTCCTCTTCTTCTCTTTCTTTTCCTTGTCTTTCTTCTTTTTGCTTTCTTTACCAATAGAAAGTGTTTGAAGGCTCGCGTATTTCTGCTGTGTCTCGTTGTCCATACTATGGTTTTGTGGCAAAAAGCTAGGCACTTGGCTTTGGCTGTTAATATCTACTTTGTGGCTTGTTGAAGGATTCCCAGACTCCGCAGTGCATTGCAACTCTTTCCCAGAAGCATCACCTTCGCTTACAAATTTTACACTGCCAATACTTGCAGTCATGCGAGATCCAACGTCATGACACGAGTTTACTTCCTCCACATGATTCTGATTGCTAATGCTCACAGCATCAGCTGAGATTCTCTGTGGAGCGTCCACTGAAGCTGAACTAGTTTGTCCTCGGTCTGTATCATGGCGTACCAAAATCCCTTGAGATTTTTCTATGGTTCGTGCTGATCCCTCGGCTCTGCTGGTTGCACCAGATGGTCTGACCTTGATCCGTATAACAGACTTCTTGACCTCGTGACTAACAGACACAGACACCAAATCAGGTTCTTTTTGAGGTTCCTTTGTTGGAGGGTTTAATTCCCTATTAGCCAACTCTTCTGTTGGGGCTTCACCATCTGATGGAATCTCATGAACAATGGGATTTTCATGTATAGGTTGGTTTTGAATGTCCATGAGAGGTTCAAGATGCTCTGTCTCATACACTGGAGAAGGTTCTGGGAACTGCGTTTCAGGAACAATAGACATAAATATATCCTGCGATCTTATCGGAACTCCAAAAGGAGCAACATCCAGCAATTTTCCTTTGGAATCTCCAAGTGCCAAAAGTGAAGGCCCCCCTGCCTCTGCTCCCGGAACTGAAAACATATTCTTCGGCTCAATGCAGGCCTCCACATCAACAAGCTGTAAAGGTTTTTCTTTGGGCATTCCAAATAACGTTGGGGGTCTGAAAATGAGATACAGTGAGTATAATCTGTTAAGAAGAATATTGTAATAATCTAATATTACTTCGACTAAATCTTGTCATTTTGGCAAAAAATTATTCAGTGGACGCCATGCCTCACCTAGGATAAACAGTAATATATGGTAAAAGAGAAGAGAAGAATATTGTCCATCGAAATTGTTCTTTAACTCAAGAACGACTAAGAGCTAAAAATCAAAAAGCTTAACTGCTACCTACAGGCAACCATAGCGAATAAGGAAACAAATGCACCAAATGAGAATGAGTACTTGTGAAAACAATCTGTCAGGCAGTGAATGTAAAGGCCACAAACCTTCCAGCGAGGATTTGAAAAATGCAGAACAAATGGTGGCGAAGAAATTCATTGTTGAATACTACATGGCTCTTGAATAGATGCAGCAAATCCAGAAGAGTAACAGTGTCGACACAATCGTCTGAGTCATATCCAACTGCTATTTGACATAACCGCATTGTGTGTACACACAATTTAACCTGCCCTGTAATCAAGGGCTAAGTATATAAAAAGCAATAAAAGAACTCTACCAGAAACAGAAAGCTGCTATGTTCCAGCAAGAGAATGTAACCAACCTCTCAATGATGATTCTTCTACCACATATTTCATAAACAACAAAAGTGCAGAACTTATGCCTTTGGATTGGTACTCAATGTCAAGAAGTGCCCTACTTGCTTCTACACGAACTTGCAATATCGTATCCGAATTTCGGAAAGGTTCGATAAGTTTACAGATGTGTTCCTAAAGTCAGTAAATTTCAAGCTTTCAATGCTATCAGAGGTGGTATCCATCTTATAGGGAGCATTTGGACAAAAACTTGAAAGGAAAGAACTTACGAAACTGATGGAATCAGAAAGCTTGAGAGCAGTCTGGGCTAATGTTCGGATGCAGCTAACTGTCAAGATGCCATTGTAGCTTGGCATCAGCCTAGTACATTTATCACCAACAAGCTCTCAGTAATCAATTCTGTTAAAATCTACCAAATTATAAACATAAAGCACGAGGTTACCTGTCAAACTGTAAGAGTCTGTCAATGCGCTTCAGAAGAGGGGCCAAAAACGTAAGATTCTGCCAGGGAAACAACAAAACAAGAAGTATTGAGCAAAAAAACATGTATCAACGCTGGTATGAAGTTCTAAATTCACATATTTTCATATGAACTGAATAGGATTGAATCGTGCTCCAATCTTTTTCTGATAACGACCGTCATCCTCCAAGACCAAATCGTTTCTTTGTTTATAAAAGTATGAGACGTCCATAAAGCTACATGAACCAATAAAGCTCCAAATGTTTTACAGCTAATATAATACATGAGCTAAGTACCAATTCTTGTCTAAATACTATACTATTTTTTTTATACAATTCAAGGGTCTTTTACCCCTCATAGGGCCAGCAGGAAAAGACCAAAATAAATATTCTACTACAGCCGATAAATCGTAGAGTGGCCTTTACAAGATAACAATCACAGACCTGTTGACAGAATTCGAGATCACCAACTGACTGAACAAGCACAGCAAGCCAGAATACATCAGAATACGGATTTCCGCTGTTGTCATTGTACTATAAAAATGGAAAAGGAAAAACGGCAATATCAGTAATGGTGAATCGGTGATGATATGGACTGGAAACTAGGGAAAGAAACCTAATCTTTCATAGATGAAAGAAAATCACTGCGAAAGAAAATCACTGCAGCACAATAAAGACTAGCAGCTTTTATAAGAAGGCTATATCAGTAAGCTACAAAGGTTTCACAAAATTTACCCAGCTTTGGGTAGTATATGATAAAATCGAACTATGAAGATGCATATACCTTCAGAAGCTGTAAGATAAATTCAACAGCTTCTCGAGGGCTTTTCCCCTCAGCACCTCTGACTACTGCAATGGCATGTGGAATGGCCTACGACGAAGCAAATAAACAATGAGTTTAGATAAATACATCCAGTAAGGTAGTATGCTAATACTACTACTGCAACAAAAATTATAGATACGACACAGGAGATCCGATCCCGACATCGACATTCCATAACAAGTTTCAAAGTTCAAGAGAAGAAATGGATTCAACTTAACAGTAACCAATAAAAGCCACTGACACTAACGAGTGAAACAGAAGAGCTAACTGTTACAAACCAAAGTATCAGGGGGATAACCATGGACAACCCCAGAGTAAAGCAGGCTAAGCTTGGGGATATTTGTGTCCTTATGCTCATTATTTTCTATTATTTTCTTTGTCGGCTCAAAATTCATTCTTTTGCTGTTTCACCATGGCATAGTAATTGGTAGACTAAGTTTTTCAGGAGGTACCCAATTTACATACTAAGCAGAGCAGTAACATTTTCTGTCATTTCGAAGGGACATATAATAGTATTTCCAGCTAACAGCTGAGATCATTGCGCGACAGTATATCAAGCTCATACCCTACCTCAATTCATTACCTCAAGCACAAAATATTCTGGGAAATCGCGGAAGTCGTTCGGCCTGAAAGGAGAATATCAGTTTTTATGAGAAATCTTCAGCTGATTACCAAAGAGATGTCCAAATATTAAAAGTCTCCAATCTCACTTGGGGAGTCCAATCTCTGCATCAAATCTTCTACTTTTATAAAACTTTATCAGATGTTGCAAACCGCCCCAGTCAGTCTCCTGCTAGAAATAGAAATGAGCCTAAATCAACCATTGCACTAAGACTTGTTTCAAAGAGCACAAAAGGCAAGGCAGGTGACCTTTAGAAAGGTGCCGTTTACAAAAATAAGTTGAAAGATGGCATATGATGCAGTTTAAAGTTTAAACCAATAGACATACACTCATGAAATCTCAAAAGAGAAACAAATAGACGAATAAATGGAACTAAGACCATAATAAATGGATATGGAGACTAGAGGGATTTATACATTTCACTCATTCCTCTGCGATTTAGTAGATGAACATTATCCTATTAAATTTGTTCCTTTTTTTATCTTCCCAGCTGAATGAATGAAATTCTTTCCAACAATTTTTATTGTAAATGGTGGAATTTCAGCTGAATCATCAGTTCAGCTTATTTTCTTCCTCTTAACAATATGACAATTTGCACACATAAAGTTCCTGATCTAATACTTTTGTAGCAATGCCTTTTGCTAGTCTTCATAGTATGCACTCTTTTGCAATCTCAAACATCAAGTTAAAATTTTGATTGTTATACATCTAGTCCCTTCCGAACATTAGATTGAACAATTTTTATCATACCTCTGATGCTGTTTTAGCCAATGCAAATGCTGCCCCAATACGTATTCTCCAGAAGACCTATATGTCATAATAATAACTTGGAGAAAAGAACTTTAATCTTCAAACTGGTATAAGAAACAAGACACAAGAGATTGACAAAACCTTGGAGTCAGTGAGAATATTATTGAACGCATTCACAATGGAAAATGAGTGTTGTTTTAAAGCTTCAAGTGACGCAATTGCTTGTGCCTGAGCAACAACATCTCCGTCCTTCTCTAGTTGATTGACCTGATGCAGAATTACAGAAACCCACATGTGTGAGAAAGCATAAACTTAAAGCGTCTCCAACAAACAAGTGTTGGATTATCAGATGGCCAGAATTTACAGGACAACACACACACACAAATACAGAAGCACTCAGTAGGATAATATGTAAGCAACATAGTTCATGAGCTTTCTTATCCTGAACAAACCATGCAGAAAGCGGAAGACAAAGTCGACCGTGAGTGATGTATACAATAGATGTTCAAGAAGTGTCAGAGCGATCTCTTACCCACATTTGTAGGGGCTGATGAAGGTGAATCTCAGCAATATATTCCATCTCAGGGTCAGCTTTGATCCAAGCCAAAGGAGATTCAATGCTGCAGAGTAAGATTTAATCTCTCAGTTCTTTTTCTTGTGTTGTTGCAAGGGAGGTAAACAGATCAGGAATGCCGAAAATAGTGTATCACATCAACCCACCTCGTTTTATTTTCTAAAGGTGCTATAGAATCAACATTGTCTTCAGTCCCATCAGGTTTCCCTCCCTTCTTTGGTTTTTGATAGCGTTTAGCAGCAAGTTTAGAATGACATGGTAATTCCAGTAGCTGCCATCTATCTCCAGCCATAGGCAACTTTGGATGATCAGACATTCCATCGAGTTCATAAACTCTTATACTCATAATACCAGGCCAGCCAACATCCACATCCCGGCTTTCTGAATCAGAAGTAGCCCCAATAACTGATAATCTTGCATCGAGTGAAGCCGTGCATTCGCGCAGAGCAGCCATTTCAACATTGTTTTTCCTTTTGTTGTAAGACAAACCAATTCTGGTATATTAAAGCACCAGTAAAGAAAACTGAGGTAAGATTTAATGAAGATCCAAGTATCCATTGAATCAAGTTCGGAAGAAAGAAACTCGTAATACAAAAAGTACCTTAGCACGGGACAACCACAAGATGCAACCCATCGCTGAAAAAACTCTTTGAGAAATGGACGCTCAAGATTTCCAATCTTATTAGCAAATTGCCGGAACTGCATCTCAAAAGTGAAATTTGAGAAACACAAATATTAGAGACTGCCTCAGAAAATCCAAGCAAAAAGATAATCAGTTGATCACCAAGAGAAATAAACGGGAAACGGAGGAGATGTTTTGTATTTGCATATTATTATGTTATGAGTTGCTGAACCAAGTTACTAATGAATGGCCGTATCAAGTTATGGTTAAGTAAAATTGAGAAGTATATCAAGTCACAGCTGAGACACAGATACATTTCGATAAAAAAAATACACTCTAGAATCAAGGAAAGTATTCAGTTAGAAAAGTTCCCAAAGAGGAAACCCCAGAATCCAAGCTGACTTTCTAGTGTTATCAGCTAACCTAAAAGATTATGTTAGATGAACATCTTAGGACTGCGCCTATCCCAGGTATATACTCTACACTGAAAGATCAAAATGCTCTCTAATATATATAAAAAGTTTATATATGTTGACCAGCTGCAACTAAAGGAATTATGTGGATCTTTTCTAATGTAACTTGTAACAAACAAATACATCTTATCTGGATACATAGGCATGTTACCTCCTTCGTGCTCAAGGACCGTATAGCATTAGATGGATCCTTGGCTCGAGAAATAATTTTCTGCAAAATCTGTAAATCATCAAGTAGAAGATATATTAATCACTTGGGTAAGAAAATTGACAAAGTGATAGCCTGAAAAAACGATAGTGCTATGACCATACTTTACGGAATGAGTCTGAGCCCATTTGCTTCTCCAACATTTGAAGGACTGCTCCCTTCAAAAATAAGTCAGAGAAGAATTATCCTTAGTAACAAACAGAAGCATGCAAAATCATGCACATTTAACCCAGCAACCTCATACAAGCCCACAAAAATTTGAGAGTACGGAGTGATACATATGAAGAGAAGAAGATGGCATACTGATTTCCATGATCGTATCTTCCCATGCATCCCAATAGAATGAGTTCCAAATAGGTCCTTGCAAGAAGGAGACGCGCTCAAGCACATCGCACCACTATCATCAGCTTTACAGACAGCACAATTTGCCTGCACTTGCATCAAAATAAGAGAATCCATATAAGAGGTTCATGGCTTTGTTAAGAATTAGCTCGAGTAGAAAGTTAAACCTTGTATCTCCGGTATCGTGCTTCATTATTTCCCAAAAACTGTTTGATAAACATATCTGTTAAGAAACCAGCAAGACCATCGAGGAGCCAATCTGTTAAAACAACATAAAAAATCATGAATCACAAGATCACATGAAGCTGATATAACAAATTGTACGCAAAGCAAAGTGTGGAAAAGTTTCACATGCCCACCATCATTTGGTGACTCAGGAGTAATATAAACACCAAACCACTGTTTTGCTAAGGCAGAAGCAAGTTTAATACGTGTATCTATTGTCTGCAAAGACAATTAAAGCTATATCAGATTTGTGCATAAAGGAACTAATAAGACGACAAAAACCAACAATGAAAGAAACCTTCCTGTAAACATAAGTGAAACCTTCTACACAGACTACACCAGAAGCCATATTCCAATGAAGGGGTGAAATGCAAGAAATAGATGCACTTAGTTTGCAACATCCAGAAGAGGTAATGCAGAGATATATTTAACTTGCTCAGATAAGTGCTTTGTTATAACTTTTCCAAATATGCACTATACAAATTCTGGTCTGGTGTGCCTTCCGTTATAATGTTGACATATACAAACGACTTATGTGCATGTGTCCGATAAACATATCATCTAACCATAAGCCAATTTACCAGCAAACAATACCTGGTCGAGAACCCTCTCATCATATAGCATGTGGGAGCTAAATAGACTCAAGGAAGCTCCCAAGGTCGAAGAGCAAACCACTATTTCAGGAGGTAAAAATACTTGCTTGTAGAATCCAAATGGAAATTTCGCGCTTAAATAATCCTCATAGTAGCTGTAGAAATTGATTGTTCAGTAGACAGAGAATTATATTTGAATTCAGTTTGACTACAAGAAGTTGCCAGAATACAAATTTACTTACCTATAAGCTTCATGGAAAAATTCCATTGTATTACGAAGCCTCGAGAGATCATGCGGCAAACACAAGTGAGATATGAGAAAGTTGGTCTGATCTGGAAGGATTTCCAATGGTCCCGCAACTAAAGACACCCACCGCGGAGCAATAGGAATAGTTAGTTCGTAAACATACGTTTTTCGAGTAGTATCTTCTTTGCACATAACCTGAAAAGTGTGAGAGTTTAAAGAACACACCCCTTCCACCCTTCTTGTAAAAGTATTGCTAAGATTGAATGAAGGGAAATGTAAATTATTCCACAGACTTTTAGCTTTCTACATAGTTATGCCTACACTATAACAGAGGAACAAAGCTTCTGTTTGATCCAGATTCATAAGATAGCTTTACTTAAACAAAAACAAAATATGCTGGTAATCTAAGGACAGAACAATTAACAATCAGAGATAGTAAACTGTCAGATTAAAAGGGTACTGGATATAGCTTCTTTGTATAAAATCTGAAACCAAATTTGGCCACAGATTATATGACTACGTCCATGAGTCATGGGAGTCACAGCTCTTTTTTTTTTTTTGGTCAAGAGAATCACAGCTTTCTTCTAAGTTTTTCCACTCAATCCAGAATCTAGGTAATATGTCTTGCACGTAAAATACTGGTAGAACAAAATATTACTTCCTCTAATCCATTCACGTATGAAAGATATACCAGCTTACCTGGTAAAGTAATTTCCCAACACTGACAGCTACAAAGTTGTGTGGAACAGTGAATTCCAAATCAAAACTGCATCCACCACAAAATTGTTAAAATGAAAAAAGATGAACAGGTTGAGATACCCACTTTTGATCTCAAGAGGCATGACAACATGTTACTTCATAAAAATGAATACCTGCAACGATGGTACTCATCGTCTATACAAGGGAACCAACATCGGGCGCGACTCATCTGGTTATCGGTATGTACAATGTTCTCATCAAAATGAATTCCTGACTCTACTTTCTCTACCCAGTAGTTAATCCGAATCGATTTAACATTCTGCATCACATGAGCATATGTAAATAGTTAAACAAAGGACAGCTATCTCTTGTAACCCATAGCAGAACATGTGAAAATCAGGGACAGCACAACACCATCAATAGCTACCATGTTAATCGCATTAGTTTTTCTTATATCAACTACCAATATGGTAAATTCTTATTTAGCATTGATCAAGTCCGAGAATAGATAGCCTAGTATGTGTTATCTTTGGTCCAAAAAAATTGATCGAAGAGTAAGCATAGAAAAGGTGAATACTAAGTGTACGTACCTATAGCCATAGTTGCTTTTAGTAAACACCATAGTTAAATAGTCAAACAACCATCGGTTTCAGATTAATTAAACCACTTAAGTAAAGGCAGTTTGTGTAATTATAAGTTCATTACATGTCAGAAATATCACCTGTTTTGCCTCCCCGGACGATTGGGAACCATTCTCTAAAGTCACATTATCTAGCTGTTCAGATAAATCCTTAGAGGGCTTGCAACAATTGATCAGCAGATTCGCAGTGTCTTCTCTCTTAAGAACCCCGACGTATTCCATGGCAGCAGCATCAGCTGCTGAAGCAGGGTCTGAGACCGAGTTCCAGTTACTCTCAGTTTCAGAGTTCTGATGATGCGGATAGTATTCAAATACAGTAGGTTCTCCATCTACCAACACACTCTCAATTCCCAAATTCTCAGCGTGTAGTCCCACAATACCAATATCTGGCACACTCACTTCTAACTCTGTGTAACTATAGAAACCCAAACAAAAAAATCTGTAAAAACTCCATGAAAATACAGCAAAGAATGAACAAGCCAATGAAGAAAGGGATGATAGATTTTTATCTAATTCAACCTAAGGAATCAAAAGCAAACAATACTGTTGGTGTAATATTCAACTTCTGCACATAATTAGGGTATCTTCATCTTCAATTATATTTAGCAGACACCAATCACATTCTCGCGAATGGGAAATCAAAAGCAAGAGAAGGAAACGGACCCGTAGATTTGGCGTTTATTGAAGTCGATAGAAAGAAAGAGCTTCTGGTGAAGGACTTTAGCTCCAGTGTTCTCCGAAGTTTTCGCGCCAGGAGCTTCATCGTTCTTCGGCTTCCGAGCCTTGGCCATTGTTTCTTTTCCGCCGAGATGTTTAGCCGGAGAGGCAACCTTCTTATACAGCCGTCGATGGGTCGATTCCTATAAATTACAAAAAATCTCCTCTATTTTTAAATTAATAAATACTTTGCTAAATGTATCAATCTTACTCATGGATGTGTATTTCATGGGCTTTATTCGAACATTTCGATATGGGCCCATTAATCCGGATTCCCATCATCTTTGCCCTTTTTGTCTATTTTTATGTAACGATACATGTCAACTCCCAATTCATGAGGCCCTAGTGAGATGATGTATCTTCTTATATTAGTGATGTATGAAATGTCGGCCAATAAATTTATTTTTTATCCTGTCCTTCGTTCTTTCAACTTTTACGTTTTAATGTCAAAATATATTTTGTTAAATTAGCCTAAT
>VBRH01000432.1:11854-26026 GCA_014578085.1 Cardamine resedifolia | reverse complement strand
TTTTTTTTTGGGGTGCGAAAATTAAATAAGTAAACAAACGAATAAAGAATAGATAAAGGAGAAAAGCGCATGCATGCAATGCAAATGCAAATGAGAAAACAAATATTAAGGCAGCAACTTTAAACATTCTTCTGTATCTTGGACTGCACGACGGTCCAGAGTGTTTGAATCGATGGCAGTGTAGATTGATTGCTATTTAACAGTTAGCTGCAACATTTTTAGTGTAGTTCTGAGCCTATCTGTCTTAGCCACACTAGGTACATATCATACCTACTTCTATATATACATATATTATTGCAACTATGTATTTATTTATACGTATTGCAAATGTACATACGTACATGTATTTATCTCTACGTACATGTAGATGTGATGGATTACGGACGTAGAATCCCGAGATAAATCGGAAGAAAGGTACGGGACGAAAGCTTTTTTGCTTGACGGATTTGTCTCTGCGTGTGTGATGTTGGCTTTTAGCGAGTGATGCGAAAGATTTGTAATTAGTTAAAGTTGTCTTCACATTGCTTTCTCTCTCTCTTTTTCTTTGTCTTAACCGTGACTTGTTCACATCTTTTGTTCGTGCTTCTAGTTTTTTTATCTTTCTATTTTATTTTTTTCATTGATATGTTAATATTCTATCACATAAACATTTTTTTTTTTTGGGTGTAATCACCGTTTTATTTTTACTCAAGTCTTGATGATATATATATATATATATACGAAAAACAATAATATACGACTTTTCTTATAGCCGGATAAACATGATGAGAGTTTATAAGAAGAGAGTATAATCCAACTAATCGATACAACAATGGCATAGATTGTGTTTTGAGGGATTGCGATATTTAAATATATCACTTTTTAAGAATGTTAATTAGTTAAAAAAAACTTAAACCTTATATTTAGCCTAGCGCTAGAAAAACAAGGTTAGAAACTTAGAATCAAGATATTTAGTCGTGATAAAATCAGAGTTTTGGGGGTAAAGTTTTTCAAACTTAAATATGGCAACGGTCGGGATAAACCGCATATTGGGCTTTGACATATCTATTATTTTTGCAAATTTTATCATACTTGTTAGGTATGCCAATATAAATTCTCCAATAAGAGGTGGAGTCTTTGAAATCTAGTATAATAGTCACTTTTTACTATAAGTATTTTCTTATTTAAAATTTTATATAAATATGTTTTTGTAAAATAGTGGATAGCCTTTGGCGCTAGGCATGCTCTCTCCATGGTTATTACCACTTACACTATAGATTTATACGGAAATGGAAATTCGGCTTGGTGGCTTAGTGACTTAGACAGCACTTAACAATCTAGAAAGCCTAAGTAGTTATTGTAATTGCTGGCAAATTTGTGACTAAATAGTTAAGATAGTGAAAAAATTAACCTTATATATGTTGATTCAAATTTTATATTTCAATCTGCACTCAAAGTCTCAAGCATTTCAACAAGACAACCTAAAAGTGTAATAGGTGCCTTGTTATACGGCTCTGCCATGGAATTATTTACGGCTCTTTCGTCCAATATTTATATCAATTTATATTATTTGGTCAACATACTTTTGAGTTGACATCACCCGGTAGAATAAAATCATAAAACATAACAAACGATATAATAATAAAATAAATTCACTAGTAGGATTGGCTGAAGCTACATAAGGAAAATGTCCAATCAGGTCGGGCTACTGATATACTGGTGTGAGTTAACTATATATAGCGAGACAAAGTTTAAAATTGGGGGCTGATTAATTAGTGTGATGCCTTCCATCTCAAATCACATCCAATTTTATTACTTTATTTATGTAAATATGTTTTGTTATAGAATAAAAGGATCAATGAGAATCTAAAAATCAATTTGGTCACATCCGAATCATTAAAAGTCCCCAAAAATGCAAAATGGAGTGCTATGTAATGAAATAAGTTAGAAAAATTTGATTAAATAGAAAACTTTCAAAAAATTGCACTTTATGATCATGATTCATAATTAATAAAACAATCTGATGATCTTATAATTTTAATTGATCCGCATGGTAAACTACACAAAATATATATATATAATGACCCCATCACTAAAAGATTTACGTATATACTATATAGTACGTGTAGTATATATACAATATATATATATATGCGCATGTGTATCAGTGTATATATACATGCATATACGTAATCAGTGAGTCGTACCCAGCACACGTTGCTTCGAACGTAAAGACGCACCCATCTCTGTCGTTTCGATTACTTACATATGCTTCTTCAGATAGGCCAGTGTCCGTACGATAAACAATGCTAGCTAAACCCATGACATCATACAACCAATTGAAACATCAAACATGTTATGTATATCAATGCAGATCAAGTTAGAGATTCGCCCAGCTCACCGATCTCTCAATATATATGTATATATAATTTTCTCTTTATAGTAATAATTTAGGGTCAGAATAAATTAGAAGAAACGATAGATGAATGGTCGAGGCCATAAGCATATAGCACCCTGACCACATATAAAATGTCTATGCCTTTTTGGTGGTTTTAACATGCACTTTCTTATTGATATTAGTTAATTTAATTTCAAGAAATCATCACTTGTCTATTTTTTTTTTCAACCACTTGTCTATTCTATTATCCAAAGGAAAAGAAATAGTTTAATTTAACAAAACAAAAAAAAAGGAAAAAAGTTTACTGTATGAGTCCAGGGACACATGCACTATCGATGTGCCGTCTAACATTTAATTATTTTGCTATACAGTTTGCTCATACTTTATTATCGCCGGTAATTGATTCCTTCAGAGTTTGCAAAAGATCCCTTCTTTTTTGTCAATTGCCAAAGAAAAAACAAACAAAAAAACCATTACAATGTAGACAAAAAATTACAATTTACCTTATGTTATTAAAAATTTAAATAAAAATAGTACAATATTCGAGAGTTATAAAAAATTAGCTGAAAAAAAAATTAGCTGAATTATGGATAATAAATAATAGTTTGGCATGTAACGGGACCGGGACGTAAATGTTGGTCAGTCTATGCAGGAATGAAGCTTTTATTTTATAACCAAAAAACCACGAGTCGAGTTATTTTTTTTATAGGATGTTTTTTTTAAAGAAGAGAGAGTTTTTTTATATATATATAATAAAGAAAATGGAAGTAATAGTTGATAGAAACTAGAGTGAAGCTGAAAATGCAAAGAGGAACTTTTACTAGTTAGGGGAATTCAGCTGGCATCTAACGGTCTCCATCTGGATCTAGTTACTTCCTTCTTACACTTTTATAACTTTATATATAATAAATAAAATGTTGTACATATTTGGAACATCCTTTTTAATTTGATTTTGAACAAACGAACCACCAAAAACTCATAAATCAATTCCCTCCAATCCGCAATCCTCACAGCTAGCTTCAGGCCAAAGTAGCTGAGAGTAGTAGATGAGCTCAGATAAAGGCTGTTCCAATCTCACTACACATTGTATCATATATTATCAAGACTCTCTCTCTCTTTCTCTGACCAATATGTCCGGTTTCTCTGTCCTCTCGTTGTTCTCTATAATATTTAAAGGAAAAGCTTTATTTTTTGCTTATTGTAATCACTTCCATTGTGTATCCATAAATGGAAACTTTGTTAAACGTTCACCTTTTAATTTATATCCAATAGTACACATCTATGATGATGGTCCCTCTCATCTTCTAACTAGTTAACTTTTCTCTTATAAATGAATTGATTTAACATCATTTTGCATCTGCGATTCAGTACGATAATTTTTATATTTTGTATTTATTCCGCACTCAAATCGAGCACAACACAAATCATCATAACTTAAAAACAAAAAAAAAACAAAAAAAAAAGTCATCCGGTAACTTAGATCCTAATTCGTTATTTCAACTTGAATACGACTATTAAAAAAAATAAAAAACGACAAACGGGTCATTATGATAATAAATAAGTTCCATGGCGCTTAGATAATTGAAGATCCCTACTTTCACAAAGACTTAACAAAACTAGAAAATAAGATAACAAGAAAATACCAAAAGAAAAAAAGAAAAAGAAAAGAAAAGAAAAGCAGAAAAACTCTGTTAGAATTCAGAGCGAGTGATGATGATCTTGAAACCGATTGATGGGAAACCGAATAGAGTGATCCAAACGCTGCCGTGAAGCGTCACCATCACGAGCTTGTGGCGATTCGAGCGGCGCACGGACGGTGGCTGAGCCACGGCTAGGGAAACTGGTCTGACCAATGGGTGCACCAACGCAAGTGTAGCTCGCTTCCACGGGACCATCAGGCATGTAATTAACGGTGGTGGTAGGGAGGTTAGGGTTTGGAGAGATGCTTCTACTGCCTCGAAAAGATTGGCTTAAGTAGTAGTCGTTGATGTGATTGTGAGGAGAGTATTGGTTTGAAGAGTATGGATACGGCGGTGGCGGCGGTGGCATCGGTGGTGGCGGAACCATGTTTGTTGAGGAGCTTCCCGGGTATAGCATTGGTGATGAGTAAACCGACCGGTATATAGGTGGATCTCCGGTATGATAGCTACAAAAAAACTCCAATTACCATTAACCTCAATCATATGATAATAAGCATATTTAGTAACTTTAGTTTATAATATAAAGTTTTTAGAGGAAGAGAAAGTACCCAAAGGGTGAAATTCCAGGTGGGGTTAAGGTATCGTTACGGTAGACCAATTGACGAGCTTGATTTAATGTCTCGGTCTCCCTCTCTTTTAAGTTTATAAAACCAAAAGGACATAAAATTAATTTTAGTCTTAAATGGAATTAGTTACATATCTACTCGTGTTTAGTTGTTTGTAGTCAAAGCATGGATGTGACATCAATCATTTATCAAAGACAAACATTTTTTTTTGTTTTTGAAAATTTGGGTTTAATTGCACGAACTAAAAAGTGTGAATATGAAAGTTAAAAAGAGGTTGAAGGAGATAGTATATGTGTATATAAATGGACATACCTTGTCGGTGGCGATTCATGTGGCCACCAAGAGCTTGGGATTTGCAGAACTTGAGTGAACAAAATCGACATTCGTACACCTTCCCGCTCTCATCTTTCCCTTCTTTACTTCCTTTCTTCTTTCTTTGACCTAAATACCAACAACAAACCCTCGAATTAACAATATAAAGTAAAACCTTTACTAATATGCGAACAAAGTAACATTAAAAATTCAAAAAATTCCAAACTATATAAGTATATCTCATGTTTCATGTGTATATATAATGTTGATAGAAGTAGGGTTTTTTCATGGTATGCATACCAGAGGAAGAAGAACCTTCCTCGAGGGCTTGCTTATTGCCATCTTTAGAAAATTCATCTGGAAGATTGTTGAGGTCTAAGTAATTCTCCTCGTGCCTCCTGCCAAAAGAGGTTAAATAAAGAAAGTGTGAATTTAAAGATTAGAAGATATAATTAAGAAAATGGTTTTTGAGTTTTGTGGGGCATATACATAGTGGGAAAATGAGAGATTCGTGTGAGATAAGACTTCTCCCGAAGAGCTATTATAATTGAGAATAAATATGAAGAAGACTTTCAGTTGGAGGCTGCACCACAAAAGAAAGAAAAAAAAAACGTAGAGAGTAGTAAAAGTTAAAGAAGAGAGGTTCGAAAGTTTTCTATCAGTTTATCTGCCACAAAACCCTCCCATCTCTCTCTTTCTCTGAGTGTGGAAACTAAATCAACAAAGTGGGTCTCGTGACCTTAAAAGGATAGAGAGGTGGTCATGTGGGTTTAAGGGGGTTAATTAAACCAGAGAGAAAGTGTTTGTGTGTGTGTGAGGAAAGAGATAGAGAGAGATGAGAGGGACATTTCCTGAGTGAAAGGAGATGCTAGGGCTACTACCCTAGAACCCCTATTACTGTGCAATTAATTCATGTTAAAAAAGACAAACTCTTAATATTTTGAAATGTTAAAAAAGAAATCAATGAGTTTTGGACTTTTTTTTTGTATATTCATCATATCGAAAAAAATAGATTACATATATAAATCTCATTTTCAACTAATTAAGTTAATCGTACTTTTTCTATTTTTTGGATGATAAAAAAAATATTCTGAAACTTAAGTTCATAAATCTCTTCCGATTCCGGCCAGGATTAGAGCAAAAAAAAAGTTGACTATTTATTATAACTCTTTAAGGAATATGAAAGAAGTCATGTCTAGCTTGTTCTCATTAGTGAGATTTATCAACCTCAAAATTGCTTACATAGTGAAAGGAAAGGGTTAAGTGTAAGCTGCACTAGTAAGAATAAACTAAAAAAAAAATGATAAAACGCTGTGTTTAATTAGGTTTAATTTAATATAAAGGTGTCTTCAAAGAAACAAGAGTAGTACTTTGTCAACAATGAATTAAATGTGGAAAGACACATCTAGCGAATCATTGTCTCTTGATAAAGAATCTTTCATGAATAGTTTGCAGCTTCAAGATCGTCCTTGATGGCCTTGTGATCCTCACTTAAACACAGAGAAGAAAGAATCAAGTAACTAAAAGAGAATAGATTTTATACTTTTAAGGACAATCCGAGACATGGCTAGTTCTATGGTCCTGCTGCTTTGAACAATACGTTTTGAGAAGTTTTACAATAAATATTTGTATATAAATGTATGAAAATTGTTAGCTAGTAATGGTCCCCCATATGTAGATATAATGTAATGCTATAGCTAGGCCTCTCCTGGGGCATCCACATCAATTTTTTTTCTTTCAAATTGTTTTTTGTACCCTAGGGTTTTGCAAATGGGACATGCAAGTGTTGCTATCACATGTAACTAATTATTAGGTCCTTTGTGATGTAATTTGGATATGCATGTCTTCTAGTATCCCTATCTTTAGTACTTGTTTTTACTCCTCAATATTACCTGGTTATTTTTCTTGTAATTAAATTATACCATTTACTCTAATCCATGCAATCAAAAGTAAAACATTTGAATGCTATCAAGGTCCTCCATACCTCACGCTATTTATGTTGTAGACATATCTTACAGTAGTAGTGTAAGATCAATAACACTATCCTCATTCCAATATATATTAAATTGTTTTGGATTCATATATATATGATTTATTTCATGCAGAGTTGTATATACGATCTCTCTGCATCTTTTCACAGCAAACCATGGTAGAGATCAATATATAACTCTTTTTTTTGGTTAGAATATTGTTATGAAGCTGAAACTTTACAAAGTTTCCAAGGAGACTGTAACTTTTATTGCTATGTAAAGGGATTTCAAACCATCTGTTCCTTACGTTTGTGTGAAGGAAAAAGAATCTTGATGCTATGTAAAACTTCATCCATAAAAGAATGAAGAAGTGGAATATCAACTTAGTGTTTGTTTAGAAGACATTTTCTCCAAGACCGATTCACATCGGTTCCTACTGGATTTTCTTTAAAGTAGATTCACTAAACCGACAACGGTTTAACGAAAAAAAAAGAAGAAGACATTTTCTCTACTACTTCGGTGAGAATCATCTCTAGAGGCTAGTCACGTAAGCGTGCGAGTCACGTGCCAAGTGGCTTGAAGGTCTTTTATTCGAATCTTGAAGGTCAAAAACTTCAAAACGCAAAACAAAGGTAGATGCTCGTGCCGACCTACAAAAACCTTTTTTTTTTAATGAATATTTGTCCAAAAAGTCAAGCCTAACACCGTTTTTTCACGGCGTCATGTTAATTTGATAGGCAGTAGTGTGAATAGTGACGGGACGGAGATTGATACTTTCGAGTTTATCAAATCAAAACCAACCAATCATAGTCGACACTAGCTAAGGGAACATCTTTTCCTTGTCGTGATTTTGGTCACTTAGTTAGTTAGATCGACTTAATTTTGTACTAATCACGAGAGATATGTAACCATATAGTATATAATAAGAACATAAGTTAATGATTTGGAAGGTTAATGATTTGCATAAGTTATGAGTAGGAGAGCGGCAGAGAAGGGATCAGGTGAGAGAAGGACCACACTACTACTCCAAGACTGTCACAGCTAGTAAGCTAGGACTTGCAATCTCTCCCTCTTCATGTAACATCTGCAACTCTCTTTCAGACAATCATACTTTTTACTCCTTTCTCTTACGTGGTCCTCCCCTTCTTTTTCTTTTACCCTTTTTTATTTTTTATTTTTTACATTTTCCTTGTCTTTTTTTCCCTTTATTTTTGTAAATTTGGAAGAGAATAATGTGGTTTTCTTGTTTAACTCTAGTCTCATGGTTAAAATGGGAACAGTATTCTAATTTGTATATATTAAAACTTTAAATAGTTTACGAGCATAATAATCATTTGATTTGTATCGTCATTATCTTAATTAACTTGTATACGAATCGATACTGACTAGTTGAAGTTTTCACACGCAGAGATGGAATCTATGGCTACCAATCTAACATTCACTTGGTTACTATATTTTGCAAAATATAGTAACACTAGTAGTAACCAAGTTGATTAGTAGCGGTAGATTTGGTTCGTTTAAAAAAAGGTTGAACGTTGTTTCCTTTAGTTTGAAATTCGAATCCTTCTGAGATAAATGATTTACACTAAAGAGAATATTGGTATAGTCAAAAGTAGCTACTTGCGGAGCAAATGAGATTATCGTTTTTGCCATGAAACTTTCTAATTAACAAAAAAGAAATGTATAATAATTTGCATGATCAATGTACGTAAAACAAGTTGAATATAGGCAAAATATAAGCGGACCAAACAATATGATTAAAATGTTAAATTTGAATTAAAACGGTAGAAAATTTGACTAATTAACAAATTGTTATCATCTAAAGTGCAATTGTTTTAATACTCGATCCGTATATCGAACCGGACTAACTTTCGCTGGATTACCGGATCGATCGCGGGTTGATTCGGGTCAACCGTATATCAATAAATTATATATGTATATAGTTGTATAAATATAAAGTAAAATTATTTATATAATATTTAAGAAAGTGTAATATCTAACAATAATAAGAAAATGCTTAAAGATTTAAATCGAAAGTAAACTAAAAAATAATACAACAAATAGTAAAAAATCATGAATAACAAAAACAAACAAATAAAACATAACCACAAATAAAACAAATTATCAAACAAATAAAACAAATTATTTATAATAAAATATCATCAATTGTTAAAAATAAAAAATATTATAATAGAAATATTATATTTTATTATATTGATCATAAGACCAAAACCACAAAAATATATATAACATATTATTATTATACATTATGAAGTGATTCTAACAATTACAAAAAAAAATTAGGAACACAAATTAGTTTATTGTGATTGAGTCGAGAAATAATAAGAAAGATAGTCATATGTATGCACTTAAAAAAATTGAAAAAATTGTATAAATAACGATAATATATTTTTTTATTCCCAAAATAAATATTTTATTTGCATTAGAAAGGTTTAAAATTAAAAAAAAAAATATTTTAAAAAATGTTTTTGACCCGTCACTCGGCCGGTTCAACTGGGACACATGGTCGCAGGTTATTGGCAATTTTTTTTTGGTTTTTCTGGTTTTATTATTGGCGGATTTTAGTCCTAATCCAAACCGTAGTGATGTCCGGATCTTGGGTTATTGGCGGGTCACTCGGCCGATCCGGTCCGGGTGTGAAAACATTGCTACTGTGAAAAATGATGTTTAAGAAAAGTTTATATAGACTAGTGCGTAGGCCAGCCCTGAAAAGTTATGGGTTACAAGCAAAATAAGCGATAGTAACGAAGATTTAGATTTAGATGTATGTTTCGCTCTTCTTTTTAAAATTATTTGGTTGTTTAATTCAATATCATAGTTTCTATTGGTGTGCGTATATATGTTTCCTGCTTAATGAATTTTATGACTAAATGAGTTCATCATTATCGAGTTAAATGTGGATCTAACATAACATATGTCTAAATTTTGATTTAGTGGTTTCCCATATGTAAAAGAGGTTAATTTTTCTTTGAACTCCAATTTTTTTGTAATTTTCTCTTTAGATATATACTTATTGGTATCATCTCTTTGTGGGTTGTTTTATAACCTATGTATTATGTTAGCTTTGATTAATTGGAAATTTTGTGGAAAGAAAAAAGATACACATTTTTTTTGTGGGTTAAAATTAAAAAGATAAAAAAAAAAAATACACACATTGCTTAGCGAATTTACATTGTAAAATATTCTAGAACTATAAAGCAGTTTAGAAAATAATTTAAAACGTAAAAGAAACATAATAAATAAACACTCCCTTCCTTCATGGTCTCTATTTCAATCCAGCAAATTTTCATTTCAGATTGATTGTAATAACTTGAGCATGGACTCTCATACCACTTGTTGAGAACTATCAAAATGTACCTGACCAAATTTGCTCAGACACCTCACAATCACTCACAAATCATCGAAAATAACATAGCATACAAACACATTTTCGAGGTTATAAAAAATCTTCGATGATCTTGAGTAGTATATATATCGGCTTGGTCTTGAGTTCCAAGAAAGATTGACAAAGGGGAGTAGAAAAGTTAAGAGTAATAAGGTTGCTATATATTGACTATATATGTTTTAAAACATTCACATATTTGTATAGACGAAATGTATGATTAACCAATGAACTAACCCGACAACCTCCTAATCACATACCTAACCTAACTCGGCCTCTTGAACTTTGCCTACTGTCAAAAAATTGTTGTTATCAACATTGAAAATGAAACACATTACGTTGAATTTGATTTCAAAACCACAGAAAAGTAACTTGAGTTCAAATTTCTAATCTCTTAAACCATCTGATGAATATTTCGTGGTTGCATTCCATTATATAAGATTATTTTTCCTATGACACAACTTCTGTCTCCACAGAAATTATGACCCTCCATAATCCAACAATTCTGGGGGAAATGTCTGTTGGATTTGTACAAAATGGGATAAACAGTCTAAACTACTACTAATCAGTAAGCATGTATCAGTTATTGCGCCTTATAATATCAATAAAAGCCCAGATTTGATTTTGCAGCAGATTTTTATTTTAATTTTCCAAATTTTAGGAAAATGAAAAATGAATTAGGGAAGAGTCTAGAAGACAAGTGTATGCCTACAAGAAAATGATACACCATGAAACACTCACCAATTATTTGTTAATCGTATTAGTATATTGAAAAACAAAATAACAAGTATATTGAGTTTTGTATGTTATAAGTATACTAACTAAAAGTAATATATGAGTAAGTACAAATAAAACAGTGGAGAAATTTGATTTGTAAAGCGTTTGACTTCAAAAAAGGGACAAATGGGCTAGTGATCCCATCCATCTATATGGTTACACTTTGAGCCTGGATATTAATTTTCTTAAAGTGGGAGTACAAGCCCACTGGGCTGCTGAAAGAAACAAAAGAAAAAATGATTTATGATTTAATTTTTCTTCTGTGTTGTTACTTGTTAGGTAAAAGTATTTGTACGGGTATTTTATGAAAGTGGTGGATATGCTCATCAAGTGGGGGGATGTGATACAATGGGGACCCATAAATCAAAGGCAATATACGCTGACGATATTTAAATACAAAAAGGATTATAACCAAACTATACTTTAAACATTTTTGTTAAATATAACTAATGGTTGGTCCTAAACAGGAACACTTAACAAGTGCCGCGTCAGATGGGGATAGGAGGAATACCGCGATTAGTTAGATTATGTTTTATTAAACCTTTTTTAAAGGTGAATTAGCTAAAATAGTTATCAACTTTTATTTATTTTAGGTAAATTAACTAAATGGCAAAACTAATTAGAAGGAAGTTCAATTTTTACACACTTTGACCAAAACATCTCTCGTACTACACATAATTATGAATTTAGATATTTGATTAAATATTGTATTATCAGAAAAAAATAACGAAACTAAACTACAATTTTTATATACTTAATTTCGAGATATTCAATAAGTATGTACTCTTAATTTAAAATTTTATCCTCGATAAGAAGCAGAAGTCGATCATATTGTGGTAGAATTTTAATATAGCAGCATATCAAATGACACAAATCGATTTAATCCAATCATGTGAGATGTTATGAGAAGATCTGTTACAATTGATGATTTGATATTAAGCAAAAATAAAAAAATTCATAAACTTCTTTACTATGAAAATATATATATATACACCCAACAAAATATACATTCCTCTACAAATATTTGACTTAAATATACATATATATTTAGAACATGTGGTCGTAGTCATGTTTTTGCGATTATAGTTTTGTTAGATATGTATATAGTTGAGTACTTGTATGATGTGCAACAAAATTGAAATCTTGGTCTTGACAACAACAAGCTCAAAAAGTCTTATTGTATTTGAACTTGGTAAATAATGCGAAGCATATCGATTTGGTGGTAGAGGAATAAAATTTGCTTATTTGCAAACTCAAAAAAGTTTAAAGAGGATAAATAAAGCTAGTTAACGGTAACTACTAAACTTGTGGTTTGGCGATTCATAAGGGATCTTTTTCGTTCTACTAGTGTCCATTTTTTTAGGGATTAAGTGTTTCGATACTTAGGACATAAGTATGGATTATCAAAATGCAACATATACTTTCGTATTCCATATGGTACTGCGTCTTAGGGAAGCCGACCATTGATCATCAGTTAGCTTTACACCACTTCGAATGGCATATTTCCACGGCAAGTTCGCAATTTCGAAAACTCTTAGATTTTTTTTTTTAGATGATTGTATTAGATTTTTGTTTAGTTGCGATATTGTCCATTGCACGGAGTGTTTGTTTTTCTTTAAAAATAAGAGTACGTGTATTTTTTTGTTATGTAAGCAGTACTTAATATATGGGAGTTGACGGAAAAAAAAAAAAACTTAAATCGTCAAACGCTAAAAGGAACACTCACGCAAACAATACAAATGCACAATCGTGGGAACTTTAGTCCAAACAAGCATTTTCTACCGTACACGTGGATTAGTAGTTGGCGAGCTCGCGTGGGATTGAAGCAAAGCATTTTCGCGTTTGAGGCGGTCGTGCCATCTCTGATATTTTAATGTTTTCGCCAGCAGAGATAATAATACACACAACAAATTTCGATTCTTTTAAATAATACAAAATAAAAATTTTATACCACATTTAATACACATTTTTATTTATATCATATATAGTTTTAACTTTATGTTTTTAGGATTTATAGTTCCCTAAACCCTACTCCTTATAAACTAAATTCTAAATCTTAAATTATATTCTTACAAAATATACCCTAAATCTAAAATAGTTATCTAAATTCAAAAAATTAAATTTTAAACTTTATAAAATATCATAAATATCTCATAGTATTTGTTTGGGCTATTTCTAACAAAAAAAACTTAATTTAGATATATTTTAAGAAATTTCTAAAAAAAGATAACGGGGATAAAAAAATATTTCTCAAAATATTACAATTTCAAGTTTTGTTGCCAAAAATACTACAATTAATTTAATATTTCAACAATACCATCAAAAAATTTAGTTTCCAAAAATACCACAAACACAAAAATTAATTTTATAAATTTTATAATTAAATTTTTTTAGTTTGAATTAACTATTTTATATTTAATGTATAGTTTTTAGGAGTAGGATTTATGGTTTTTAAATCCTAAAACCTAAATCGTAAATCTTAAAAATGTGTAGTTAGGAGATGTGTGGTTTTTTTTGTATAAATAAATTTTTTTAAAGTTTGTAATTTTTATAGAAATAAAACATGAATGGTATTTACAATATTCCGGAAAGATCGCTTATACCGATGAGATTTCTCACGGGGGCAAGGGGACCGCTAAGTAACGTGGGTAGAGATGATAACAAAATGAAATAATTATCAATTATGTAAGAAAAATAAAATATATTTTAGTAGTTTGTGAGACAGAAAAATATAAAATAATAATATGGTTTAAGATCTACTATTCTACTGTAAGATGCCTCCCACAGTTCTTCATAATCTTATAAGTTATATAATTAAACATTTTCTGGAATTGTTTCTTATACTTTAATTTGTTTCAGTGGTGGGACCTATAAGTGATTGGAAATGTAAAGATAGTGGGAGCTATCAGCTATGGTTTCGTAATTTAAAATTTATTCATTCTTATTTCTTACACAAGATCTATTGTTTAAATATAAGCATAAGCACATGGCAATAATTTTTTATGATTGTTTGCCAAGAATGCGGACGACACGTAGCTTATTACAATTAACAGATCTGACCTTTTTT
>VBRH01000432.1:0-11820 GCA_014578085.1 Cardamine resedifolia | reverse complement strand
TTTTTTTTTTTTTTTTTTCCAGATCTAATAGATTTATACTTTAGAAATTAGAATTAGTGAGACCAATTTTTACATATTTCTCTAAAATTTAACAGAAAATGAAGTTTATTTGTTCTAACCTATACTTTATAATTATTTCAAAAATAATAATTTAGGATATTATATATTAATTTAAACTTATATTTAACAATAGATTTATTTATTAATTAAATGACATTTAAATAATATTTATTATATAAATAAACAATATTACATCACACAAATAAAAACAAAAATATTTGATTTAATTTAAGTATTAATATTCGTGTATTTTTCCTAAAAATGATTAATTAACACATATTTAAATACAAAATATTATTTACCTTTGGTTTTTATATCATACAAAAAATCAGGCAATCGGGTGTTATTATCATCCATTGGTTTACCTTTCAGATATAGAGTTTCCCTTCCAACTTCAATTCATCATAGTTTTTTTTTTTTATAAAGAATGTATCATAGTTACACTTATTATTTATTATTATTTTATATAAAATTATAAAAGTAGTTATCATATCAATTTTTTTTTGTATTTTCTTCTAAAACCAAACCAGTCATTTCAGTAAACTGTGATTGTAAATTCCAAAACAGGTTCGATGAATTTGGAGAACTTCATGTTCGGAGTTTTTATTTTATAAGTTGTTTAAATGTAAATAAATATAAAAATTGAGGAATAATTATGTAAATAAAATTTGATAACTCCAAAAACTAAATAATCAACAGTAATACTTCACATTTGAAATAATACTAATCACTAGTGTTACTATAAATTATTTCCAGTCAAAATTGTTTTGATGAAAAAAAATAGAAGTGGGTTACATATGTTTGGCGATAACAAACGATGTTAGAATTTTATATGTTAATGTCGTAAATAATCCATGATATGAATTCCAAATAACCGTTTTTGTTGGGAGTAGATTAGTGATTGTTGTCCACACTAAAAATAAACTTTTAAGATGTAATAGTTGATTTACTATGCTCAGTTTTATAAAAGATGACTCAACATTAAAAAAAATTACTAAACATATTTTTTTTTTTCAGGTGATTAAATCATATATATAATGGAAGAGTATTCTCTCCCATATAGAATGTCCACATCATCATCTTAGTCATCCAATGAAAAACCATATCATTAAATAATATTTTTTTTATATTTTTTTATATTAAGAATTAGTTTCATAATAAAGATAAGTTTTTAATAAGCATTACTTAAATATAAATATAGTAGTTAATAAGAATTAAGAGAGTTAATTATTGAAAAAATAAAAGTAAAAAAGGGGTTTAAAGAATGATAAAAACACAAGGTAATAAAAATTACATTTTTGGTAGTTTTATAAATATAAGTTAATGGAGAAAATGAACATAAAGATAAAAAAATAAATTAAACCGTATAAAAATGATATTAAAATATAAAGAAAAAAAAAAAAAAAATTATAGTAACATTAGAAATAAGAACTTAGTGACAAAATGTATGTCAAAAGATATAAATTTTTAATACAATTTTATCCCTATAGTGAGAAATTTTAAATTTCAATTTAGAATGAACAAAAATAAATAATTAGTAAATGCAAGACTAGAGTATTTTTTTGTTGAAAATAAAAAGATTAGTCATGTTTCAAGGAAATAAATATATTAGATTTTATTAAAAAGTGTTTCTATGAGTGTTTAAATATCACATATTATTTTGAGATAATAGTGATTAGTTTATAAATGCATCTAAAAATAATTATAAAATAATATTTTAAAAGGATTTAGATTATTAGATCATAAGAAATTTATTACTAAACTAAAAGAATATGAGAAAGGAAGGAATAAAATCAATGTATATAATTAAATATAAGTTTATAATATAGTTGAACATGTAAAATAATTTAAAACAAATAACATATTTTTATCTATAGTGTTTATAAATTATAGTTATGTATTTATAGTTATTATATAAATAACAATAATTTATTATTTTAGAATTAAAATGATTATATGTAAATTTTATATATTTTTACATAATTTTCTATTTCAATTTTTTGGTGATTTAAAATTGAAATCTCGCGCAACACGTGGATACATTTTCTAATATTATCAATTACCCATGTGAAATTGTGAAAGACAAATTTTCTTGTCTTAATACTTGTATCTTTGAACAAATTTTTTCTATTTTTTATTAATTTGTTTATTTTTGTCGAAAAATTATCACAATTTAATTCCAGAAATTATTCTTGTCGACCAACCCATAAAATTATTCTTCAATTTGGATCAATCTCTAACTGATAATATCAAACGGGGACAAACAGATAATTCATTAAAGATATATCAGAGAATGAAGTCAAGTGGTTCTCTTTGTGAGATAAGGTAACAGTGCCATTTTTTCAAGGCCTTATTTGCTAGATGAGCAAAATAATAGAAGAAATTAGGAAATTATTTTTTTTTGTCAAAAAACTTAGGTAACCAACGTTTTTAGATGCTGGAAATTTTCAAAATACCTTCAAAAATTGTTGAAAGAGAATTAGGTAGATTGATTCATTAAAACAAATAGCACCTATCATGTTATATAGATAGATTAGTGTGATAAATTTTTTTTAATGTGCTATTATAAAATAATATAAAATAACAGAACAAAATGTCTACAGAAATAAAATTAAATTCGGTAAAATAGAAAAAGAGAAATCCAAATAATTTAACCGACATCCTGAATTACTAGAAAATAACATGGCATGTGTAAATAATAGTGTTTCAACAAAAAAGAATGTTAAAATATCTTCCATTAAGCGTTACAAAATTATTTTGAAGATTATGTGTATAAAGAAAAAATAATATTTATTTGTTAATCAGAAAAAGAGCAAGTCTCGTTAATCTTTTTTTAAAAATTAATTCTGTAGTTAAACATGTTTGAGCGAAAATAGTATTAAAATAGGTGACCTCCCGGAAAATTATCGTGGTGCATTCATTTTTCTAATTTTACTATATAAAAATGTGAAAGTCAATATTTTTTTAGTGAAACTTTTCTAGAAAAATACATATAAAGATTTTTTTTAAATGGATACAACGAATGAACACAAGACAAACTAACATATTTGCAAACTAAAACATTTGATTGCTTGAAAAAATAATGATTTGCTGCAAACCAAAATTTTATTTCATATATATATATATATAATATTTTATACGCATTTAGTCAACAAAAATTATGTGTAAACCTTTCTACCTTTTATCTATATATATAATTAGTATATCCGATATGTTGCAACCATTCAAAACTTAAAACAAACCAATAAAGAAAAACCTGAACAAATCATCAACCGGCCCTTCCTAATCTAGTCATACTCAAACTAAAATCCCTAGAGATATTTTCATAAATATATCTTTCTATTTTTAACTAAAACATTCTAATTTAGAAAAAAAAAAAACAATAAAATTTTCCACGGCATATCCAAACCTAGGCTCTTGCGGCCAAATACCTAATCACATTTTTTTCCGGTTAATATTCATAAAAAAATAATAATTTATTTTAAAAAAATGCGTGACTGAATATCATAAGGTAGTATTGGCCCTATAAATGAACAAGGGACCTCTCCATAGGCACCTTCTCTCGTCCATCTCTCTTTCATTAGCCTAAAAACACTACCACACACTTTCACGCTCTCACGCCTTTCTTCATCCTTCTTCTTCTTTCCCTTCCTTAATCTCATCTATGTTCTTCTAGCTCTCTCTCCGCCATAGCTCCTTCCTTTACAAGCTGTGTACAGTTAAAGCTTAAGGTAATCAACCACAACCTCCTCTCTCTTTACTTAGATCGGCGAATCCTCTGTGTAGATCCTGTTTATATCAATCTCGCTTAGATCTGTAAATCTCATTTCTAATTGACGGATCTGTTCACAAAACTATCTGATTTGGTTCACTGATTGATTCATCGTTGTTTCTATAGTTATCTCTTGATTCGAATTAGATCTTCGTTTTTTGCTCAGATCTGATTTAATTATCGTTTTTGACTAATCTGTTTCTGAATTTTTATGAAACAGGTTAAAATTTTGAATTAATTTTGTTTCCGGTTCGAAGATGAATCACTGGGCTGTTCAACCAAACGCTTTCGCTGCCGGCGGAGATTTAAGAAGCTCCGTTTCAGTTATCGAAAGAGATCAAAACCACGTCGTTTGCCCTAAACCACGTCGTATTGGTCTCCGTAACCATATCCATCCCGCTTCGTCTCTGCGATGTTACTATAGGTTTAATTTCACTCCTTAAAACAGTTTCAATTCTCATCGTGATTTGATTAATTTGACTGAGGATTTTTGATTCGTAATTGTTTCAACAGCCATCAATTGGAGCTATGTGAATCCAAAGCAGAGACTGATATCTTAGATATCATACTCACCAAGGTATAATAATTTCATTTTTTTTTTTTTTGGTTAGGTGAAATTTGTTTATCAAAATCTGGTTACGTCTTGGTAGGGATCCCATCTCTTAATCAATTAACCAAATAAAATCACTATAATAAAGTCCGTTTCTCTTAAATATTATTTAATTTTCGAAAATTGAACCAAAAATATAGTAATCGTGTACGATTCTTGATTTAAAAAACATGTGATTTTGTTTGTGATGAGACTTTTATCGAATAAGACGTTTCGTCTCCACTTAAATCCTTACAGCACATAGATAGTTGTGGGCCATTTCTATATTAAATATGCGTCTTTTCTTATAACCATTTAGCCGTAAGATTTAGTCATCAAAAAACTTTATTATTATTATTATTATTATTATATAGTATATTCATTACAAATTTGTTAATGTGTGTTACAGGATGGTTATGGTACGGAACAAGTTCATAGGCAGGTATTAGACTCGCCGTCCCCGTTTTTATGTGGGTCGCCGCCGAGCAGAGTTGCTAACCCATTAACAAAAGATGCTCGATTTCGAGATGAAATCATACCGGTCTCTTCTTTACCTATCCCACATCCTCCGCTGGGCTTACCTCCGTCATCCCCTTCTTCCTCTGGGAGGAAAGGAGGATGTACTAGAGGCAATTTTGGTAACAGCCCAGCGGTTAGGATCGAAGGGTTTGATTGCCTCGACAGGGATAGCAGAAACTGCAGCATCCCTGCCTTGGCATAAGAGCATAAAACCCTTTTGAGATTTTTCATACGTACTCTTTTGAATTAACTCACACAAAACAAAAACAAAAAATCAATTGGTGCGTCGTACATAGTATATGTGTTAAGGATATGGAGATGTGTGTGAAATCTGTTGAGGGGAAAGAGTAAAAGGGTAAGAGTACGAGAGTTCGATCATTTGGAGTTTGTTTTTTCTTTTCAAGAGTGTAAATAGGTGACGGAGCAATTTTCTGGTTTTAGTGTTTTTTTTTTTGTGGGTCATTTTGTAAGTATTAAGGCAGAAATGAGTTTGTTGAGAGGAAAATAAGAGTTAGGTTTTGGAGAAATATTAAATGTTTGGATGGTCTTTTGTGTAAAGTAAAGAAGAGGTTTGGGACCTAATCAGAGAGAGGTAGAAAAAAAGAAGGGTATTTTGAATATTTTCTTTTAGTTTTTTTTTTTTTTTTTTTTTGTAGTCGGTTCTGAAGAAGAGAAAAAATTTGTACAAAAAGAAATTTAAATGATATTTTTTTACTTTTAAAGCATCGAATCTTTAATGTTTCTGAGAAGATGTGGGTTTTGAGAAATAGATGATGTAATGTGTAAAAAAGCTGTGGTACTGTGAAATGCCATGTGTTAAATTCACGTTGGTGACTTACTCAAAATATCTGGTTGGTCTTATTAACCTTTGTATAAAATCTTCTCCTTCGAAATATAACATCGTCCTCCTCTTAAAAACAGTGGATAATAGTTATAATCTACTTCCATCGTTTTTATTTACAAGGAATGTGGATTAATAAGACTCATTCAATTTTCAAAAAATGAGTTTTAAGGTTTTAAGGTTGAAATAAAATCAAGATCCAGTCGTTTATCACATATATAAAGCTTGAAAGTGTTAATGGAAAATCAAAATGTGCGAATATATTCTTGATAAGATAAAAGGATGTTTTACTTTTATAAAAACTATTAAAAAAGGTATATTATATAAAAGAGAAATTTAAAATATTGAATAACGGAAAAAAAAAAAGGTGAGGCAGAAACAAGTAACAACATGCGGTCTCAGCATCTTCTACGCTTTTGGTTACAAGAATATCGTCAGATCTCTTAAAGCCTGACACTCTGCTACTTGCTGCTCCATCTCTTTTTTAAATTCTTTTAATAAACCTTCTTTTTAGTTGAGAAATTTCATATTAAGTGTTATCTTTTTGACAAAGAGAAAACAATTCCTGTTTTTTTTTTTACTTCTTTTAATTTTGGTCTACACATCTTCTCTTACCAGTATTTATGCCTATCGTATTACAGAAATAAACTTTTGATAGCTCACAACATTTAAAATACAAGACTTCCATTTTAAACTCATGTGTTAAAACCATATAAAAATTGATATCAATATATGTGTATATTTTATGTCCATAACATGAAATTGTATGAGAACGTAAATATCAATTTGAAATTAATATACATAACATTTTGTTATTATTGTACTATTTTGTTAAATTCGTTAACATTTTATATTGTTACCCCTTTAGTTTGACACTTTTTCTATTGATAAAAATTGTATAAATTAGGTAATACCATTTATAGCTTTTGGCCTGTGGCCTGTGGGTAGTTCCCATCTAAAATCAAAGTTATTTTCTTAAAACTCATCTAAAATTTTCAACTTAACTAATTACTTTATAAACCCTAATTTAGAGTTTTAAGAGTGGATCTCTAATATCTATAGTCTAAAATATCAAGTATTTAAATATCTGATATATATATAGTTTTAAGAGTGGATCTCTAAAATCTATAGTCTAAAATATTTAAGTATCTAAATATCTAATATCTGTAGTTTGAACTTTTAAGAGTGGATCTCTAATATCTATAGTCTAAAATATCACAAATATATAATATCTACGTAAATTATCTAAGTATATATCACAGATGGATCTATATCGGATGACTTCAGAACTTCATTCTTGTATTTGTATCTCATTGTATTATAAACAAATACTCAGCATTACAAAATATTAGTAATATATTTCAGCGCAATAAGGGGACAAAAAAACCCCTCTATAACAAAAACATCTATGACAAAAAATAATATTATTTAAATTAGAATGAACTTAAAGTAGGTACTAAAAGAAGTTATGGATAAAAGAGTAAAATTTTTGTAATTTTTCAAATAATAATAATAATAATAATAACAAAAAGTCCAAAAAACAAAAGTAAGTGAAGGGATCGAAGTAGTTTGAGATAAGAGTTATCAACGTTATATATACTAGTATTTGATTTCTAAATATCTACATTATTATTATAATTATTGGTTAAAGTTGACAAAAGAAAATATATGTTTTTATTAAATTAAGATTTTGAATGGATGCGGTAAATAGAGTGGACAAACTCATTTGCGGATTTGACCATTTTTTTACCATTCATAAGTTATAGTTCGTAGTAGTGTAGACGAGATAAAATAAAAGAAATTTGCAGCAGACCAAGTACGGTTAATTTTTACAGATAAATAAACTAAAACCATAGTAAATTGTAAATCGCTCAAAAAAATGGATAGTTTGGTTTGCTACTTTAATCGTAACAACCATTCGAAGCCTAAAATTATAGTAATACTAGAGAATGTCTCATGCGTTGCATAAATTTGAATTTAATAATTTAAAATATTTAATCTTTTTATAAATAAATATATTTTGAAATATTTTAGTTAGTGTTAATTTTAAATTATTATCATATTTTGCATACAAAATTTATTTTTTATAGTTAGCAATATATAAATATTTATCCAGTTTTCTAAATTTATATCTAGCTCTTGTCTTTTTTCTCTTTCTTTCTCTTTATATATCTCGTTTCATTCTTTGCGACAATAACATTCTACTAATTTTCATATAATCTAACTTTGGAAGTTTTTCATAGTACACTTTCCAAACATCATTTGATTTTTATATTTAATTTTTGATATAGAAAACTAATCTATATTTTTCTTAGGTTTATATATATGATGATGAAATTATATATAACATGCAAATTAATATACTACAATAATTTGAAGAAAGTATTTGAGAATATCTATTATAAGTGTTTTTGTAATTCATACTCAGAATCTTATATTATACTAAAAGCTTATATTTTTGGTTTGTTGTGAGGATGTTGAGACTTGATAGTTTTTAAAACTCAATTGGTAATCTGTAAAATATTTTAGTAGCCATCAAAATCATTATTTTATATAAATTTAATTACAAAAAAACTTATGAAGAATATAAAAATATATATATTTAAAGATATGATGAAAGAGGATAATAAATAACTATTTATAATATGAGAATTGATATTACATTTTAAAAATAAATAGAGTAAAAGAGTTAATATGTAATAATTGTTTACATGTGTAACAACAATGTAATTAAGTAACGAAGTTACAAATGTTGGTCACCAAGTTAAAATAATAGTATATTTTTTTGGGTACTTCATTTAATGGTTAAAATAAAGAAAATGTAAGAGAATAGTTATTTAATGAATGGGAAAATGTAAAAAAAAATATAAACTTTTAAATTGTAGACGTTTAAATCTTCAACTTTCAAAATACCGTTTAAATGCTCAAGTTTTCGTTGATTTTCTGATTAAATTGTTAACTTATGTTGACTATGCCATTTGAAGCACGTCGTTAAATCGAGAGTCGGAACACGTTTACAGGGTTAAAACTTCTGTTATTAATTTCGTTTAATCCATACGACGTCGTTTCCTTTTTACTAAAAAAACTTCAACTTTTAAATTGTGGATATTTAAATCCTTAATTTTCAAATTGTGGACGTTTAAATCCTCAGCTTTGAAATTGTGGACATTTAAATGCCTAATTTTCGTTGACTTTATAATTAAATGGTTAACTTATGTTGATTATGCCATTTGGACACGATGTTAAATCGAGAGACGGAGCATGTTTATGAAGTTAAATTGTCCATTAATCAAAACGACCAATGTTTGATATACATTGTATTTATGTTGGGATATTTTTATGCATTGGAGGGCTTTACAATGTTTTTGATGGGAAGACATGAAGTTGTTTCGGCCGTCCCCACATGTAGCAAGGCGATCGTGTCACCTATGGGCATCGACTTAGCATGAAAAGAGCCGGAGCACGACGACCAATGTTTGGAATGTAGATCAAATTAGATTTTAAGTATCTATTATGAGATCGATAATACGGATGCTTAGTAATTATCTTATTTCACATGATTATATTGATATCGGCTTGGAGATATAGTAAAGATTATTGGTTTCTATAACAAGACTCCCCAACTAACAATTATATCATTTTTAGCTTAGTTTCACTCCCAAAGAATCGTAGTGTAACCTTAGTTTGTGTGGATTCGATGTCATCTATGGTATTGTGATTGTCTGTGCACTTGTAGTCTTTTATTTGAGTTAAAACCTATGTGTATTAAACATTGGCCGTTTTGATTAAACAGAAACTGCTAATGTACAATTTAACCTCATAAACGTGCTTCATCTCTCGGTGTGCCTCAAATGATATAGTCAACATAAATTGATTATTTAATTATGAAGTCAACAAAAACTTGAGCATTTAAATGGTATTTTGAAAATTAAAGATTTAAACGTTCACGTTTGAAAGTTCGCTTTTCTAACATTTTTTTTTTATGAATTGTGTGATATTTAATTTATTAGTTTGAAAAAATAAAATATAATTAAAAATATATAAAGGAAAAATTGTATTAGAGTTAAAGTGGACATGACAATATTTCAGAGATCCATAATTAAAAAAAACTTACTTTATTATATAAATTTTTTATAAATAAAACTTTGGAGACGCGAAAGGATGTAAATATCGAAAAAATGTGGGCCGCCGATAAAATTGACCAAAGAGAAAGGCCGCTGGGAAGTTGTTTTGTTTCGTAAATTGTGAGCCCATTCGCACATGACATTTGTCTCCCTCTCCCTTCCCACTCCTTATTTATTATTTAAAAATCATCCCTATTATTTTAGAGTTCCACATTTACAACCTAACAAAATTGTGAAAGAACAACTATCCAGTTTCTTTTTTAATATCTCCCGTTGACTTACCTCTCGAAACCTTTATCACTTTGAAACTACTTATTTATTTCCATAAAATTAAGTAAACAATTCCATGAAATTATAAGATATTTTTATATAGTGGTACATCTAGGACCGGCCTTAACACAAGCGGTCCAAGTCTATATTTACTGTCAGTTAAGATATAAAAATATTTTAGGCTAGTTGTCACTGTAGACTTCACTTTCCTTTCCATCATGAGTTTGAATCTCTGACTTACCATTCCTATAATAAAATAGAATTAAAATGTAACTAACACTTTAACACTATTTTCTTAAGTAAATTAGAAAAGAAATAAAAAGAAATCTCAATTAAATCTAATTTCCTAAATCATAATTGATATTTTCATCTTCTTCCTCTAAAATCATTGTAGCCTTAAATTGTCAATCAAATTCTTCCTCTCAAATTTTCCTCCTATATACGAGTGTCTCAATTTTTTTTTATGAACTACTTTTTTTAATTATAAAAATGTTTAAAACGGTTTTTTTTTTAATCTTTGTTTGTGGTCTTTCAAATCTCAGGACCGGTCTTGAATATATCTGAATTTTGTTGTGTATTTGTAGTACACTAGTATTCAATTGCTAAACTTGTTTTTGTAAGAGAAAAAAAAAATCGACTCAAAAAAAACTCAAAAACTCACAACCTCTATGATTGGTGTTGCAAAAAAAATCATAGAGTGTGAAAATAAAAATAAAAAGACATCTGACATTAAGAAACAAAATAAATATTTTCTATTTTCTTCATCCTTATTTGTAGTTTCCTACGTTGTATCTTACCCATGTTATGATATACTTAAATATTGATTCCTCACCGATATATTTTGTAAGAATGTAAAAAGAGTTTGCTACAAAAAAAATAGTAATGAGTCATTGACTGTGTTTTGATAGAAATTGCAACTAACTTTATGGGCTCTAGACTCTACATGGGCCATCAGATAAGATTCCAAATTAATCATTAACTTACTAAATTTGTACGATGGATTTAAGATAGATTGATGGACAGCGAAGGATGCATACGGTGGTGGAGATTAATGGTTTTCACATGATATCAAAGGTGAAAGTAAAAGGTATTCACGATGACTTTATTCTTTATATGATATTTATTATTTTTATGTTACGAAAACGATCTTTACTTGCTTAAAAGTTTGGATAATGTTTGGATATGATTAACTTGTAGGCAGATAAAATATTAAGTAGGCATCCGTGATCCAATTCATTTGCTGAAATCTGAAAATTCAGATATTTCAAAATTTTAAATTTCAATGATAAAATTTTGGATCCATCAAACATATTAGATTCCTTGTTATATAATTTTTTGTAACGCAGGGACTGACATAGACTGAATTTATTGGAATTAGATCATGATCCGAAAAACAATCACTTTGTATTTAGATCCGTCAGTTAAAAATATTAAAATAATAATCTAAAACTAAATTTAATAGAAAATCATATAAATATGTCAAATTTTTTTTTTTAATATTTTAAAATATATTATTATGTGATTTCTAAAAAATACACAACCGTTTCATATATAATTTATTTTTAGTGATATTTTGACCAATTATTCTATATAATATATAAATATTATACATATATTTTAATAAAATTATATATATAAACGGATC
>VBRH01000431.1:10462-29912 GCA_014578085.1 Cardamine resedifolia | reverse complement strand
TTTTTTTTTAAATTAGCTTAGTTTATCTTTATGTTCTTTTTATTGTCATCACTCTTCTAGGAGTACCCTCACCAGTATTATGAAACCTAAATGATCAAATTTAAATAAATTTTTCTTTTATTTATCAAATCATAGATTGATTTCAGAAATAGAAAATTTATTAAAATCAATGATCCAACAAATTGCATGAATAAATTCTAGCTGTAAACTTGTAATAAATCATTGATAATAGTTAGAATAAAATGTTATTTTATTATTATTTTAAAAACTTTATGGGTAAATATTGGTGGCCATAGTGGGATATAGAACATATAAGAAGAATATAAATTAAATCATATATACTTTGTAAGAAAATTATGAAGTAAATGTTTTTTTTTTGTTTTTGGTTTTATTATAGAGATTTATTATATGGGCCAAGATGTGATCTGCTAAAATTTGGAAGAGTCTATCCATCTCCAAATACAGACACAACCAAAGATTGGAGGATAAGGAGTATATATTTACTTTTTCTGTATACTTTTTGTTGGTTTCATATGAAAAAAAAAATTGATTATTGAGATAACGAAACAACCATTAGAAATATTTCTTTTATCCATCTTCAATTATTTGCCTTAACTTGATGCGTCCTTTAAGGCTTAAAAAAACACACTAGATGTGTCCTTTTAAGTGACACATCGATGAACGATACACATAGCCTCTTGTTGTTTTATGAAAACTGGGTTTTCATTTTCTTTTTGTCTGTTTTAAAATGCCAAAAATCTTAGCATCCAGGAGGTTCGAACACTGGACACGTATGACCTGATGCCTTTCACCGCCGTGAATCTCTGGCTTTTAGCCCAGTTAAAAAAGATTAAAAAATTTTGAAATTTCGAAATGCACATATTTTATCTTGTGTTGGTTTTCACAAATTGGATGCACAAAATGGACATTTGAAAGGTATTTTGTTTGTGTAAACTATTAAAAGCGTTTAAGATAGTAATTTACGGAGTAGAACACTAAGCAAATCTTATTTGGTAATATGATATTTCTGTTCTTATGCAATACAATTCTTATTCACACACATTTAAAGAGCTTTTTGAAGTCCAAGGTCCAGCCCAAAAGCAAGCCCATTTCTACAAATAATCCAAAATTCCCACTTATGCATACACATTCTCCAACTCCCAATGAATTTGTAAAAGGAGAATTATCTTCAACTTCATTACACGAAACAATAAAATAATTGAAAGAAAGTGACTTCTGTTAAAAACAAAGAAACTAGAGCATATATGTGAAAGTTCCTTCCACACAAAATTAAAGAGAAATAATTTTTTTTTATCCCAATCTTTAATATCAAACAGGACACCAAGAGCAAGTAGTAGCCACCACAAAGCAATCATCTTAAAACTCAAAACAAACAAAGGACAAAAAAAAAAAAGATTAATTCGAGCACAAACTTCACTTGTCTCTAACATCTTCTTCATCATCTCCATAACTTCACATTTTTTCTCTCTTTCGTCCTCTCCTTCCTTCCGCCACCGTTAGCGATGTCTTCGGACACGGTGGACAAGCTGGTGGTGTTCTTGGCCAAGAGAGATGGAATAGACAAGCTTGTCAAAACATTCCAATACGTTTCCAAGCTCGCGTGCTGGCGCGTTGAAGCCACACGACCCGAAGCTGCCGAGAGGTTCAAGAAGTGGGAGGTCGCGTCCGGTCTCAGCCGCAAAGCCTTCAGGTGCTACACCTTTCTAATAATATCTATCACTTTATTATCTACACATATGGCATAATCGTAAATATAGTCTAATTAAGAAGTGAAACGATATGTTTCTACTATACTCTAATAAATGAAATAATATGTTTGTTTTAGACTGGTTCATTTCTTGATTAAAATCGTATCACTAGCAAATTTGAATAGTCACTAGTACGATTCATATTATCTATACTAATACACTTTATATTACATGAAAATAAGTATAATCGAATAGATATATTTAACAACAACAATCGGTTGTTAACTTATGTATGCTTGAATTATGTGAACAGAACCGGGAGATCTCTCACAGGGTTAAATGCGCTGAGACGAAACCCGGGCGCAACCCCGGTTATACGTTTCTTGGCAGTCCTAGCCAATTCAGGAGAGATGGTTTACTTCTTCTTTGACCACTTTCTTTGGTTATCAAGAATTGGTACATTAGACCCTAAGCTCGCCAAGAAAATGAGTTTCATCTCCGCTTTTGGCGAATCTTTTGGTTACATTTTCTTCATCGTCATTGATTGCATCTTCATAAGGCAGAGAGTCAAATCTTTGAAGCAACTCTGGTATTCACCCGATAAACCGGAAGAAGAAACCGGCGCAAAAATTAGGGAGATTCGAGAAGACATAGTGATGAGATTGATGGGAATTTCTGCTAACATTGCGGATTTGCTTATCGCATTGGCGGAAATTGAACCAAACCCATTTTGTAACCACACGGTTACACTCGGTATAAGTGGTTTAGTTTCGGCTTGGGCCGGTTGGTATAGAAATTGGCCATCGTGAGATGTAATAAAATCTAAGGATTGTGCTTATATATGTTTCTAATGAACATAGCAAACTTGTAACTTACTTGAATACATTTCTATTTTATTTTGTTTAGAGGTCAGATCAAAACCAAACAAAACTAAAGGTGTAAAAAAAGTATAAATTTTTGTACGTGGGAGCATTTCTGAAATTCATAAAACTTGGTAACTGTAATTCTGTAAATAACTTCCCACTCTCTCACTCTCATTGAACGGTTAATATATTTTAAAATTCATTTTCATCAAAAAGTCGTTACCTTCTCTTAATATTTATAGATTTATCAACGTAACAATAATCACTTAAAACAACAGAAACAGAGAGAAAAAAACTTATGAGAAGAATGATTCCGACATCGTTTTCAAGTAAGTTTCAAGGAGTAATAAGTATGAATGCGATGAGATGTTATGTATCGGAGTTTATCTCTACCTTCTTCTTCGTCCTCGCAGCCGTTGGATCCGTCATGGCTTCAAGTAATTTTACTCTGTTTCTTAATTATTTTGATCGGTTTTTTATATTAAGAAAAAAAAAAAATCCTGAAGCATGTTTTATATCAGGGAAAATGATGGCGGGAGATGTGTCGGGTCCGTTTGGTGTATTAATACCAGCGATTGCGAATGCGTTTGCGTTATCGTCATCTGTTTACATCTCTTGGAACGTCTCTGGTGGTCATGTGAATCCAGCGGTCACGTTTGCGATGGCGGTTGCTGGTAGGATTAGCGTTCCAACCGCTATGTTTTATTGGACATCTCAGATGATTGCCTCTGTTATGGCTTGTCTTGTCCTTAAAGTCACTGTCGTCGAACAGGTAATTAAACATTTTTGTGTTACACAAATTTAAAAACTTTTGTCTAATTTTGTGTGTTTTTTGTTAAATATTTATCAGCATGTACCGATCTATAAGATTGCTGGAGAAATGACTGGATTTGGAGCATCGGTTCTTGAAGGTGTTTTAGCGTTTGTCCTGGTCTATACTGTGTTCACGGCTAATGACCCGAGACGGGGTCTACCTTTAGCTGTTGGACCGATATTCATAGGGTTTGTTGCCGGTGCCAATGTTCTAGCCGCTGGTCCGTTTTCTGGAGGTTCTATGAACCCGGCGTGTGCCTTTGGGTCAGCGATGGTGTATGGAAGTTTTAAGAACCAAGCTGTGTATTGGGTTGGGCCTTTGCTTGGAGGAGCCACTGCTGCGTTAGTGTATGACAATGTTGTGGTTCCGGCGGAAGATGACCGTGGTTCATCCACCGGAGATGCCATTGGAGTGTAGTGTAGTGTGATGACTTAGCTCTCTAGTAGTTTTATATGTTGATTGTTGAAATGTTGATGTAGAGCTTTATTTATGTTGTTTTTTTTTAGTTTCAGAAAATGTTTGTTGACTTGATTATGTTTTAATTTCTTGATTACTGAATTTCATTACAAACAATTTTTACTATTTTACAATTCTGGTTTTGCTAACCAGAGATGGTGTAAAGCAAAATTGATATTTGTGTTTCGGTTTAAGTTATATCAAAAGTACCATTTGGGTCTGTCTTCTTCTTCCTTGTCTGTTAAGTCACGATACTGATACCATTCAGCACCAGAAGTTCCAATTGGTAATGTTGGTCTGAGAAACACTTCAACTGGTTTAGGCACACTCACACAAAGACGTATCTCATGCTCTGAATCATCGAGATTTCGTGGTTCAGTTCCTCGTGTTCGATGGATAGGTTCAATTGAAATCCATCCTAACCCAGAAATCGCCACATCACTAGCCGGTCTGAGAAAGAAATGTGTCGACGTTAGGTGAGAAACATTCGTTTTACCAAAGATAGATAGGAATAGAAGATAAATATATTACCTTTTCGCATCATTAAATTCAATCTGGAGCAAACGGTGAGATTGTAATCCTTTCCATTCTTGCATCTGAACTTTCCCTGATGGAGGTGTCAGAAGCACACCTAGTTCTTTCTGCAGAACAAATGAGTATCAAGTAAGTGATAAAAAGAAGATTAAACTTGTCCTCAAGAGTCGGTAAAATCAGATACTGATGGTGAAAGAAACTTGCCTGGTAAAAGTCGGTAGCTGTTTTGGTTGGTACTACATGAATCTCAAGAGCCTTTGGTCCATAGAATGTGAAACATGTTTCTGGTAGAGCCTGCAATACGTCACGCTTGTAATGATTGCAAAAACTGATATGCACTGTGAAAAACATAAATTTGCATTCATTCCACATTACCTTCAAGATGTCAATCCTGACAAGACCTCCCCAGAAGAATGTATAACCATTTAAGCTCTCACCCTTGGGACTACTTGAAGATTGAATTGGCAAAGTTGAAATCTGTAAAGAACAAAGCGCACAATAGAGTCATCATATGGTTAAATAGACTTTAACAGACTGTTAAAAATGGTAGACCTACATCGAAAGACTGCCCCCTGAGACGATTTTGAGGAGCAAGTGCGGGTAAATCATCTGAATGAACAACAGCTGCTTGCCTGTGGTGTAAGTGCACGCCCGGTGTATCATACAACTTCTGTGGGAATAAGGTATTCTTTTAGTAGAATGTCTACTGCGGCAAATTTTGGAAAGTTCTGGAATCTGGTGGTGGGTTAAGTTTATACCTCTCCTCCTAGGAAGGCGTTGATCTGAATTGGGCCCAAGGTGGTTCCAGGGACAGCAGACTGAATTGGTTTGTACTTTTGTGCCGCTGCTGCAACAGGGTCTCTTTCCGCCATTGTTTCTGTATAATGAAGTACATATACAATCAGTCAAACTCTCTCTCTAGATATAACCTAAATCAGGCTAAAGTAACACCCAGACCATATTCAGCATACAAAGTGTAACAACAAGTGACACAAACAAAGTGGCGAACATATGACTTACTCAGGAAAGCATTGATGAATGCTGACTTCCCTACGTTAGCTGCACCCTGTGAAAGCATAAAATTATAGACCATCAAAGAAGTTTCTTTATAAATGCACAGGCACAGCCTCCAGTAAACAAATTTACGAATTGGTTTGGTGGGTCATATCGAACAGTATAATGTAGAGTTTCTTGTTCTAATGGTCTTAAAAAAAAATTAAAGCGGAGAAAGGTGTTGTTCAATAAGCACTGCTTCTCTCATTTAAGATGCGTTATTAAGTAAAAAACAAGAACTTGCATCAGTCAGCTATAGGTTTGCTAACTAAAACTCATATTTGGGTGGTGACAAGATTGCGAATGCACATACCAGAATGTAGACATCTCGTCCCTGAAACAAAGACAGGTATGAAGAAGGTTAGGTTGCAGAAGATAAATGAAAGGAAGGTAATGTTATCCGATATTGAGCCATAAAGGAAACAAGATATACACCAATTCATGGCATTCACACTTCTTAAGAGAAAATTTTCAGCACTAGTGTCAAGACAGCTTTAAGGTGTACAATATAATATAGGCTACCTTTTTCTCCTTCTGGATTTCTGATGCAACTCCGCTAACTCCAACCAGAGACTTCGAACTTGTGAGGTGGACACTCAAGACACTGTAAAGTTATGTCAATCAAAATCAGACACTAGCTCCAAAAACAATAAGTCACTTTCTGGTGACAAACCTAGTAGATAAGTGCTTGATACCTACTTAAGCTTTTTCTTCGTGGTTACTTCTACAACCCAATCCCCAATACAGTTCATATCTGTTCCTTTAGGAAGAAGATCAATCTAACAAAACAAAGCACAGTTTATCAGAAAAAAAAAGTTGAAAAGGATTGACTAAGTAGCCAGATTTGTAAAACCTTACCTTAGTTACAACTAGAATAATCGGATTAGCTCCAACTAAATCACGAACACGAGCTAAAAAGCTACCATTAAAATCCACTATATCAACCTGAGAGACACAATCCAGTTGACAAAAAAAATTGCATTAAACCATACAGAAAGTTGATGATTTCTAGGATAGTTGCATTCTACTCACCAACTTAACAATCAAAGCTTTCTCATGGCGTAAATGAGAAAGTTTCTCCCGGAGTTCGTCAGCTGATACAAATTGTTTCCCACCAGGATATCCTCCATTGCCACCCACTGCTGTAATTATATGTCCATGAGACAATAGCTGACATCTTCCACAGATTATACTTCTTAACTGATGATGCTTCTTCTTCTACAATAACAAATTATTCATATTTGATTCACCAATTCACTCAAACAGCTAACTAAATTGAGATTCTGAAGCTCGAAATTGACAATTTCCAAACTAATTCATACCAATTCGTAAGTAATCAAATCGACAAATCCAGGAGAATCGACGTCGGAAGTCTGTAACGGAGCTCCGCAGCCGTAGCAACATGAGGCTGAGGTATCAACAACTTTCCGAACAATCTCTTCCTTTTTTTTCTTCTTCTCTTTTTTGAGCTCTCTCTTCACCACTTTATTAGCTTCATGAGCTCGTTGATTCTCTAAGAACCTCTCTCCAGGTGTCGGAGCTGCCGCCGCAAATCCATCTCGTTCTGAGAGTGAAACCGGCGATTCTGAATTAGTGGTGGATTTACAGACGATTAACGTTGCCGGCTTTCGGTGAATCACGGTGAGGTTGGGTTCACGTTTCGTGTGGCGACGAGGAAGAGATGGAAACGTTGAGAGTGTCCTTAGCGCCATTGTTGAGATTTTTCCCACCAGCTTATTAGCTTGGTAAGAGTTAAGAAGATAGAACCCGAGAGACTCTAGGTGATTCAGAGGATTTATGTATCATTTTTCAGTTTTGGATTTTTGTGGGACAAATTTCTCAGATGTCCCTCCTCTTAAAAAATTCTGCCGAGATCTCCCCCTCTAATTTTTAACTTGATTTATCATTTCTTTTAAATAAAAAAGAGTTAAATTCCTAAAAAACCATATTAAGTTATTTACGTAGAAAACCATGATTCTCTCCAACCTAAAATAGGATTGGGCTTTTACTTAGCCAATTAAGTAAAATTGAAAAAACTTAAATGAAATTCAACCCATTAACCTAAAACTAAAGAAGAATTAAGAAAAATCAGATTTAAACTTATACTTCCTCCGTTTCATAATATAAGATGTTTTAGCCAAAACACGCATATTAAGAACGTTACTTTTATTCTAAAAAGTTTTATTTAATATATAAATAAAATAATTTAACCAATCATTAAAAAAAACTGTATGTTACTATTGGTCACACAATATTCAATAAAGTAAAAAGTTACATAAAATTCTGAAAACATCTTATATTTTGAAACGAAAAAAAAACTCCAAAACATCTTATATTATGAAACGGAAGGAGTATTTTTCACCATCCTCATCTCTCTTTCACGTTTCCCTATTCGTCTTCTTCATCGTTGTAACTGTTCTTCTTAAAAAACCTCCAGAAACGAATTGTTCATCTCTTATTTCTTCTTCCTTTGTTATTCCTCCGCATGCACTTCTCTCTCCGGTCACATCTTATTTGGTGTGACAAAATTAGGCAATTGTTCCTGTTCAGCTTTTGATGCTCTTTCGGCGTTCATTAACCACCTTTGTAAGGTTAGTCTCTTGGAACTCTTATCTTTCAATTTTAAAAACTTAGGATTTATAGAGAATTGTTGTTTTGGGAATTTGTTTAGGATTTAGTGAAATCTATGGGTCCAAAATCTACTAATTACGGGGAAAAATTGTAAATTAGGGTAAGTTTATTGTGTATATGAGAAATCTGGATAATGGTTTTAGAGAAATCGTGTTTGAGTTAATTGGTTTGAAATCAGATATGTCTGAAGTCAAATATTGAAGTTTTATCTTTAGTGTCTGAATTGTGGTGTTTTGTCTTAATAATGTAGGTATGACTTAAACCAAATACCCAGAATTTTGAAACAGCCCTCTGGTATTACCAATAGAAGAAGATGACAATGAGCCCTCATAAACTGGAGATAGACAAAAGTGAAAGAGTTGTGCTAAGAAGCAATGTAAGCGAAAGATGAAGAAGAAGATCGAACCGTCAAAATTCTGGAAATCTCCTTATATGGAAGGGAAGAAGGAATGCAAGAAGTGGAACAAAGTTTAGATACTTTATGGTTAAATGTTGAACTTGTTGATTTTTTTATTTTTGGTTAAATGTGGAACTCCTATATGAGACAACGTAGGTACAACTATGACATTTTGTACAACTAGTATTACCCGGTATAACTAGCAGAAATTTTATTTAAAAATGTCCTATAGTTAAATTTAAATCTGGTTTAATAACTAAATTTAAATGTAACTTAATTATAATTAATTATTTAAATGTTAATTATTTATAAATTTAAACATGGTTCAATTAATTATTTATAATTATTTATTATTTATCAAATTTAAACTTGGTTCAATTAATTATTTATTAATGTTTATTATTTAAATTACTTTTCAAATTTTCAAATTAAATGATTAAAATATAGTGGATAACAAACATAGGATCTGACTAAAATGTACCTTTAAAGTACCTAGGATCCGACAAAAAATATATTTAAAATATCTATGATGCGACAAAAAATAGCCAATATGTTGTCCAATAGTTGTATAATAGTTGTACCCAATTTGTTAGTTGTACCCATCGATGTACACAGTTGTACTTTTGATAGCTTAAAGTTCAATTAGTTATACGATAGTGTAAATTTTTTTTTTTTATAATTGTACTTATCACACTAGATTTTTAAAGCACATTTCTTATAGTTGTACTTTGATAGCTTAAAGTTCAATTAGTTATACGATAGTGTAAATTATTTTTTTTATAATTGTACTTATCACACTAGATTTTTAAAGCACATTTCTTATAGTTTCATATAAACAATTGTGTTCAAAGTCATTTTTTCACCATTTTGGTAACTTCAAGTGCTTCACATCTAAACAAACCTTAAGAGTATAAGATATTTGTTGATAAAATATGATGTTATGTGACCAATAATCAAAAATTCAAAATTTTCCTTAGATATATAGATGATGTTTATCTTAAATACAAGTTAACACAAGCATAGTTTTTCTGTTACATATAACCAAACTAAAAATTAAATTCAACATAGTTGCACCACAGTTTTACCTAGTTGTACCTTTACAGAAATGAACACAAACTAGTTTTGGAAATACAAATAACCAAACAATACATGCATAACAACACAAACATAAAAATTAAAAACATATTGAGTCGAACCTCGGCCAATAAGTGATCTCATGTATATATATGTATTTATCACTAAAGTGTATATTCGGTCTTCGCTTTGAATCCATTTCGTATAACCTCTATTATTTGAATAATATCATCCATAATCAAAATGTATGATTATGCATCGATTGTTATTAATTTTCTCCTAAAAATGAATAAACCAACATTAGATATTAGTTTTTCATTAGTTCACGTAGTACCAAGTTGTACCAGTTTTACTAAATGTACACAGTTGTACCATATGCACTATTTCTGAGTGATTTGGTGCTAACCAACGATTTTGCTATCTACCTACGATTGATGATGCTTTCACCACCAACATCCATTAAATACCAAGTATTAGCATTGTAAGACACTATCTATAAAAAAACTTGTTTAATAATCCAATATCAACACACAATAAATAAATTTTGAAATCTACAATATATCATAATTTTAATTTCCATGAACATTGCAATTTGAACCAATTTGAACCTCTCAAATTGGTATATACCCACAAAAAAAACAACAATTAATTCTTAATATAATACCAATGGAAAAGGAAAAAAACAATAAATCACCAACTAAAGCTACAACAGTCATCAATAATCATCAATGACAACAATGGAAAAAGAAAGAAAGGGAATAATAAATTCACTTTTACACATGGCTATATGTAATTGCTCCATAATTTATTTTTATCATTTAATTTTCGCCAATAAAAAATCAATCACTTTTTCCTCTCTTTTCCACATCACTCCATTTTTTTTAAAATTAAAATTTGTTTTAAATTAAAAAAAATTTATTGAGAAGAAAGGTTAATTTTGTCAAATAACTTAAAAAGGAACATGAGAGGTTAAAGAATGATACATAGAAAAATTTCTTCGCTAGAGGAACATCTAAGACAAATCATCATTTTTGTGATCAGTAAAACGGTAAATCCTAATAATCTGTACATTATTTACCCGTAATTGAGAGAGGAACCTTCTAGATGAGTTAGAAGCTTAGGGTAGGGATTAGAAATTCATTTTCCCGCTCTTTTGCTACCAAATCGGAAATTCCCAATTTGAAAGAAAGTTTCCAGCTTTTATTTGTTATGGTAAATTGAAAAAAAAAATCCCAAATTCTCGTAATAATTCTCTCAACGAAATTTCAGTTTGAAGATTGGTCTCTGCTTTCTCCTACAACGGTTAGATTTTGTAACTGCGATTTCAATTTCGGAATCAAGCTTGTTGTGATACTTTCCTTTCTAGGGTTTATGAATTTGGCTTCTCATCTCCTATTTCTAGGTTAAATTCTGGGAAGAAGAAAGAAGATGCACATAAAAGAGATATGCTTGGAGGGTTTTAAATCATACGCGACGAGGACTGTAGTACCGGGTTTTGACCCGCTATTCAACGCGATAACGGGTCTAAACGGATCCGGGAAATCAAACATCCTCGATTCAATATGCTTCGTTCTGGGTATCACTAATCTTCAACATGTTCGAGCTGCTAATCTACAGGAGCTCGTTTACAAGCAAGGACAAGCTGGGATTACTAAAGCCACTGTATCTATTACATTTGACAATTCCGAGAGAAATCGAAGTCCTTTAGGCTATGAAGACCATTCAGAGATTACCGTAACAAGACAAGTAAGTCTTATTTCTGATGTGTAGCGTCTTTGGAATAGTTGTTCCTTTTGATAAAAATCAAAACTTTTAGTGAATTTAGAGCTATCAAAACTCTCTTAAGTTTTAGAGTGACATTTCTTGTTTGTGTCTTTGGATGTGAAGATTGTAGTTGGTGGAAGGAACAAGTATCTGATCAATGGGAAGCTTGCACAACCAAATCAAGTTCAGAATCTTTTCCACTCGGTGCAGCTTAATGTGAATAATCCTCATTTTCTCATTATGCAAGGGCGTATTACCAAAGTTTTAAACATGAAACCTCCGGAGATTTTATCTATGCTTGAAGAAGCTGCTGGTACAAGAATGTATGAAAACAAGAAAGAGGCTGCACTAAAGACGCTAGAGAAAAAGCAAACCAAGGTTGATGAGATTAATAAGCTTCTTGAGGAAGATATATTGCCAGCTTTGGAGAAGCTGAGGAAAGAAAAGTCTCAGTATATGCAATGGGCTACCGGTAACGCGGAATTAGATCGTCTCAAGAGGTTCTGTGTCGCTTTTGAGTATGTTCAAGCAGCGAAAATTAGAGACAACTCTGTCCATGGGGTTCAACAATTGAAGACGAAAATGACAAGTATTGACGAAGAGACAGAAAAAACACAGGGGGAAATATTGGTACTGGAGAAACAAATAAAAGCTTTGACTCAAGCAAGGGAAGCAAGCATGGGGGGAGAAGTAAAAGCTTTGTCTGACAAAGTGGATTCACTGTCTAATGAAGCAACGCGTGAATTATCCAAGCTTAATAATATGGAGGACACTCTTCAGGGCGAAGAAAAGATTGCTGAAAAGGTTAGCTGACAGTTGTTACCTTTGGTTGAAATTGTTACAGATTTTCAGCTATTTCGGACAACTTTTGGTGTTGCCAGATTGTTCATAATATAGAAGATATGAAGAAATATGTAGAAGAGAGAGCTTCTGCTCTGAAGAAGTCTGACGATGGTGCAGCAGACCTAAAACGAAAATTTCAGGAACTTTCCACCACATTGGAAGAGTGTGAAAGAGAACACCAGGTAGTACCACTAAAAAGAAATCTTTGTTTACTGCCAAATTATCTATATCTATCTTTTATGTTAATTAAATTTAGGTCCCTCAATAATTAGGGTGTACTAGCTGGTAAGAGTAGTGGAGATGAAGAGAAATGCCTCGAAGATCAACTCCGCGATGCAAAGATTGCTGTTGGAACAGCTGAAACGGAGTTAAAGCAGCTGAATACCAAAATTAATCATTGTGAAAAGGAGCTAAAAGAGAAAAAGTCCCAGTTAATGTCAAAACGTGAAGAAGCTGTTTCAGTGGAAAATAAACTTGATGCTAGAAAACATGATGTCGAAAGTGTAAAAAGGGTACTTGATTCTCTTCCATGTAAAGAGGGTCAGATGGAAGCATTGGAGAAGGTAGCTGGCTTTTGCTATTATTTTTTTACCCTTCTTTTGCTACATAAAGTCATAAATAATACATTTGTGACTGAAATTTACTTCTAGGATCGAGGATTAGAACTTGAAGTTGGGCAAAGGCTGAGAGACAAAGTGCGGGATCTTTCAGCTCAATTAGCAAATGTTCAGTTTACATACCGTGATCCTGTGAAGAACTTTGATCGATCAAAGGTGAAAGGTGTGGTCGCAAAATTGATAAGAGTAAATGATAGGTCTTCAATGACAGCTTTGGAAGTAAGCAGGGTGTTATCTTATCATTATACACTGTCTGATCACTTCAGTTTTCTAAGGTGAGTTTTTTTCAGGTTACTGCTGGTGGGAAGTTATTTAATGTTGTTGTAGACACAGAAGATACTGGAAAGCAGCTCCTTCAAAAGGGTGATCTTCGGAGAAGAGTTACAATTATTCCGCTAAACAAAATTCAGCCTCATCTAGTTCCACCTAGAGTGCAGCAAGCCACTGCTAGATTGGTATGTACATCTTTTATATTTTACTGTCAATTTCAACTCCTTTTTCTTTGTTCCTTGCTGATTCTACTAATTTTTCAGGTTGGAAAGGGTAATGCAGAATTGGCACTTTCTTTCGTTGGTTATAGCGAAGAATTAAAGGTGGGTTGGTTGCCTGCTCAAAGTACCAAGAATCTGATACATTTGCATCGACTGTTAGTTTATCAAATATCCTTATACTTTCATCTCATTCATTAGCTGTGTAACTGCTGATTTTATGTTTTAGAGCATTAAGTTATGGACAAACTGATACCATGAGTCCATTATATATTATTGTTTGACATTCTCTATTTAATTTGCAGAATGCGATGGAATATGTTTTTGGTTCCACTTTTGTTTGCAAAACTACTGATGTGGCAAAGGAAGTAAGTATTTCCCAGACATTAGTATATGTGTGTTCGTGGAGGAAGTGTTGTAGAAATGTATTTTGATTTTCTAAGCTATTTGTAACAACCTTACTTGACATGCATTTTCAGATTATTCACTATGTCATGATATTTTTTTTTCTCAAAACTTGTTTGCTTTTCTGGGTTATAAATGGATTTATGTGACATAATTTATTCTCCTTACTATCTTCTCTACTCTTAGATACCTTTATTTAGATAGCAAGACAACTCTGTTTTCTTTAGATATTTCGTTCTTTGATTTGTCCCTCAAATGCTTCTTTGGCAGGTTGCTTTTAATAGCGAAATTCGGACTCCAAGTGTTACACTTGAAGGGGATGTATTTCAGCCAAGTGGTCTTCTTACAGGTGGAAGTCGCAAGTATGTCATTCTTTCTATTAGACCTCTCGTTGCGTTCATCTTCTTGATTTCATGCAGTTATCTCTCAGCAATGCCTATAACCTGACCAAAAACATTGTATATTTTGTATTCCTCTGTTGTAGGGGTGGAGGTGATCTACTAAGGCAACTTCATGATCTGGCTGAGGCTGAAACAAAATTTCAAGTACATCAGAAAAGGTTATCTGAGATTGAAGCGAAGGTAAATTCCTTGAATTTTTCATATGCTATTGCTTTCCTTTTAGAAAAAGAAACTTTGGGGTTTGACAGCTGAGTTAGGCATCATAGAATTTCTAACGAACTGTTTGAAGTACATTGGGAACTCGAGGCTCATGTTTGTTCATTGGTAATCTAAGAAAAATATAATCTGAGTTGCTGAAACTGACACTTTGAAGCTTATTTAGATGTCTCGTCATCTCAGATAGTCAATCAGTTTGGTTGTTTCTGGCTCAAATGATACAAATGTTTAGTTAATGCCATTGCAGCATATTTATATCTCGTGTTTTTCTTTCTCGGATTTGATGGTACTCACCACAGAATATCGTTGTCGGCTCTCTCTTTGGGTTCCTTGGTAAAAATTAAGTTTTCTGGTTGTGTCAAAACCCTGCTGGTTCTTAAAATTGCAGATCAAGGAGCTTCAGCCTCTTCATAAGAAGTTCATAGACATGAATGCACAGTTGGAGCTGAAAATGTATGACCTGTCTTTATTTCTAAAAAGGGCTGAACAGAACGAGCACCACAAGGTTTTGTATCTTTGCATCTTTTATTGTCAACGTATCGCTATTTTCTATCATTTTCTGGCTTAAATTTCCCAATTCGAATTTTTGCCTTCTCTTGGTGCTGAAAGCACATACTTATGGTCTCGCTCCCTTGTACCAATTGTACATATAGCTTGGTGAGGTGGTGAAGAAACTTGAAGAAGAGGTTGAAGAAGTGAGATCCCAAATCAAAGAGAAGGAAGGTCTCTACAAAAATTGTGCTGATACTGTCTCCAAGCTGGAGAAATCCATTAAAGATCATGATAAGAACAGAGATGGAAGACTCAAGGACTTGGAAAAGAATATTAAAACTATCAAAGCTCAAATTCAAGCATCCTCAAAAGATCTAAAGGTATTCCAGATCTTGCTGTCAAAGACCTTGACTGTGAAATTGAACTTCTTTGGTCCTTTTCCTTATCCTGGTTTATCCAGCTTTTAGCCTTTTGGCATTTCTAAAATGGCTTTATAGCTTTTGCTCTATGGTTCTTCTTGCTCATAGGGTCATGAAAACGAAAGAGAGAGGCTTGTGATGGAGCAAGAAGCAGTGGTGCAGGAACAGTCATCTTTAGAGAGCCAGCTAGCTTCATTGAGGACGCAAATTAGCTCTCTGGCTTTAGATGTAGGCAATCAACGAGCCAAGGTACTGCAATTGTTTCTCTTGGTGTCTTTTAAATATACATAATATATGAATAACGAGTGGGTGTGATTCCCCTGCAGGTGGATGCCATACAGAAGAATTATAATCAGTATCTCTCTGAGCTCAAGTTGATACATGCAAAGATGAAGGACTGTGATACACAGATAAGTGGTTCTATTTCAGATCAAGAAAAATGCCTGCAGAAGATTAGTGACTTGAAGCTTGAAAGAAAGAAGTTAGAAAATGAGGTATTCTCTCTTCAATTTTTTGTCTGAAAATGCATGGATTATTCTTGCGGTGGATTAATTGCTTAATTGCTTTAACTTCTTAATGTTGAAGTAGGACTGGATGTTGGGTGGGATATAATAAGTATTAGGATTTCCGGGTAATCCGACTGTGATAAAAAAACTGAAGACGTTGTATACTCTACTAGTTGATTAGAAGTATTTTAAGTAATTATTTACTGATTGTCTACATCTTAAGGAATGCACAATTCTCATTGTGAACATGCTCCTCTGATTAGGTAACAAGGATGGCGATGGAGCAGAAGGAGTGTTCTGTGAAGGTAGACAAACTTGTTGAGAAGCATACATGGATAACAACCGAGAAGCAGATTTTTGGAAAAGGAGGGACAGACTATGATTTTGAATCCCGAGATCCTTATAAAGCAAGAGAAGAACTTGAAAGAATCCAGACAGATCAATCAAGGTATGTTTCTGAGGATTCTCATAGACTTAATTTTGCAATTGATATAAATCTTCTCACTCATGCAATGCAATATCAATAGAACGTGCTTTCTTTCTCTTTCTTTTTCTTCTCCTTTAACTAAGTGAGAAATCTTTGCTTCTCTCTTTTCCGGCTATTCATTTCTGTTATAAAGTCGTGAGAAAAGAGTAAACAAGAAGGTCATGGCTATGTTTGAGAAGGCAGAAGATGAATACAATGCTCTTATGTCGAAGAAAAACATAATCGAGGTTAGTTTTATAAGGTTTGTGCGACATTTTTACAGCCTTACATGCATCTATAAATTGCGGCCTTTTTCATTTTTCATAGACTGACAAATCCAAAATCAAGAAAGTGATCGAGGAGCTTGATGAGAAGAAAAAAGAAACTCTGAAAGTTACATGGGTTAAAGTCACTCAGTGAGTCGCTCATTTTCATTTCCTGTCTTGTTTAACCATGTGATTTACTTCATTTCGATGTCAATTTACGATATTTACACTTTGATCTTCAGGGATTTTGGTTCCATCTTTTCAACTCTACTACCTGGCACCATGGCAAAACTAGAACCTCCAGAAGGTGGTAGTTTCCTTGATGGTCTTGAGGTCCGTGTTGCGTTTGGAAGTGTCTGGAAACAGTCTTTATCTGAACTAAGTGGAGGGCAAAGATCTCTTCTAGCACTATCTTTAATTCTAGCATTGCTTCTCTTCAAGCCAGCTCCTCTTTATATCTTAGATGAGGTACATCTTGATTTTCCAATTTTATGAACCAGTTGAATATGTTTTATCAGACATGAGAACTCATGACTTGGATTTTTATCAGGTTGATGCAGCTCTTGATCTCAGCCACACGCAGAACATAGGAAGAATGATAAAAGCTCATTTCCCACATTCACAGGTCACATAATACTCTCTCATCTCGTAGTTACTCGCTATTCCCATGATTCAGAATATTGCAAAGCTTCTTATAACTAAGTGTGCAAATTGGATATAATGTCTTACAGTTCATTGTGGTTTCACTGAAAGAAGGAATGTTCAACAACGCTAATGTTCTCTTCCGAACAAAATTCGTGGATGGTGTTTCAACTGTCCAGAGGACAGTAACAAAGTAGAGCTAATAGCCTCATTAGATCCTTAACTACTCTAATGATGTCTTTACGCTTCTTTCTTCAACAAAAATTGCTACTACGTTTGTAGTGTCATTTGAAATTTATATAGCCAATGTTTTGTTGGTAAACATTATCCATATTAGAGCCCAGAAGCTTCCCTTTGATAAGATTCTTATTTCAAAAGTGTCAAGAGAATAGGATTAAATTATCACTGTATCACATGAATGAATAGATATTAAAGAGTAGCACACAATCTTAAATAACTTAGTTCCTCTGTACATTGAAGATTTCAAAGTTGTTCATGGGAGCTACAACGATTCCATACTGAATTACGCTCAAAAACCAACAACTCTAAGACACAACAGACATGAAGGTGGCAGAAGATAGATAGATAGATATGGGATTCTTAAATCTTTAGCCGCTGAGGGTTTGGACAATAGTGTTGTGCCATGGATCAGACAAGTGCTGCAACAGATTCTCAAATGGTCCCTTTCCAGTCACATTGTGTTGAATCACAAACCCTAAGAATGCCAACATAGCCAACCTCCCTGCAACATAATCAACAAGAACAAAAAGGTCCTTTTAAGTCTTTGAACTCTAACTAGCAGTTTCTTGCATAACAAGATAACATATTAGCTTTCTATAAGCTTACCGTTTGCAATCTCCTTCTCCTTGGCCTCGAGCGTGGGAGCAAAGTTAAGCGGGTTAAAGATTCCACCAGGGTAACCGACTTCACCCGGAGGTAAGCTGTATTGCTTAAAGATAGGGTCTTGGTTCACACTTCCTGGGTTCTTGATGTCTTGCCATCTTCTGATCTCAACGTAGTGAAACAGTATGAATTCGATCACGAACAATGTCGATGACGATGCAAAATACTGCTCTTTCCCGGCATCGTACCACTCCGGAACGTTTATGATTCCTACCAACAGTTTTGACAATCCCTTTGTTAAGTTCTTGAAAAAATGTTACATATAGTTTTAGGTCATGTTTAATGGTGACTCACCGATCTTGGTGAAGACTTCTGGCAAAAGCATCCCTGCGACGCCGAGCATGGCCCACCGTCCGTTGACCAGCTCTGCCTGGACGAACCATTTCAAGTTTTCCGGATCTTCTGCTAGCCCCAACGGGTCAAACCCATTGTCACCGGCAAGACTGCATTACAACCCATACACATTAACTAAACCAGTACAAGGCAGATCCGGTCTAACTTGACCAATCTAAATCGGTTATACAGTTCATCCGGTTATGTCAAAGAAAAGCTTATCGCATTTCAAATTACTAATCAATACACATCAACTAAACCGGTAGTCTAACATGACCAAACCAAATCGACTTGTGTTAAACCGGAATTGAATGTACTTTACCTGCCGGTAAGATAATCAGGCGATGCCAAACCGGGCAACCATTCTCCTTTCTTAGCTTCGACCTTGAACGACGACGTTTTAGTGGATGATCCGATCGATTTAAACGACAATGCGCGGTTCAATCTACCGGAAGAACCGGTGAGGAACCTTGGCTTGGAAGTACATGGTCGGAAAGTCGCAGCCGAGGCATGAGTAGTGACAGTCGCCATTTTCCCTAGACTCAGATCCGACCCGAGAACCCGGTACTGGAAGAAGAATGGATGGAATCAAGAGATTGAAAGATGTGTTTGGAGATGATTCTGAAGAAATAAGTAATACTTGGGATTTGTAAGTTTATTCGTTTTTTCTTCGAGATTTTTCTGGTCGCTGTAAAGATGAGTTTTGTGGCTGTGGTTTAATGGTTAAGTTTCTACCGTTGGATTAGATTATGTGGTTGATTTGACGGATGAGATGGGTTTGAGGTGAGATTAGGGCTTATCGGTTTATCTTGGTAGCGTATCTTGGAGAATTTTTATGTTCTGTTAGATTGGTCGGAATAAGATAGTGTGGGGTCTACTGTTGTTCCACGTGTCAGTGATACGGATTAAATATTAGACTGGAGTGAGGATTTTCCTCAACCAATCAAGTGGAACTGAATTGGCAAATGGGAAACCAAAAATCCAAAGTCCGATTTTTCTAATCATCTGGAATTCTGGATAGGGGAGTGTATTTTTTCTTTCTTTATATTGGTGAATATAAAAACTAAATGTGTGTTGACCAAAAAATAAAAAAGGTAACTGTGGAAATTTTGTAATATATTCTTATAGCATCTCACAACTTAGAAAAATTAGAGAATT
>VBRH01000431.1:0-10385 GCA_014578085.1 Cardamine resedifolia | reverse complement strand
GTGAATTCTTATAAAATTATTCAAATTGACTTTTTATCTCCTATTTTCTGGTTGTAAAACATAAAACCAATTTGGATTGGTATAAAGTCAATCATAAGTATGGTCTTCCTCAAGGTGAAGGCCCGACTCGTGAGCTGTTTTAGGCCCAAGATGATGGAGAATGTCAAAGTCTGTTATGACTCAAAGAAATAGAACTTAGATCAATTTTCTTCTTCAACCTATCCTCTTAAAGAACGTGTTCATCTGTCTTGTTCCTGTAAATTTAATAGAGAGACTGAGATTATCTTATAGTGGATTTCACAGAACCTGCCGAGACAAACCTCAATTGCACTTGCGATTAAATGGAACTCATAAATATGTAGTATTATTTTGAATAATGGTATTTAGTAATGAAAATTAAGTTTGTTTATTCGATTTTGGTTACATATTAAATAACCTTCTTCTTTTTGCTAAATATAGAAAAAAATAAGATGGTATCCAAACCAAACTGGACAGATACCACCATACAAAAGTCATCACAAGTTTTAATTTACGTTGTTTTTATCCACAAAAATAAAGCTTTAATTTACGTTGTTACAAGTTGGATATTCCTTTATACTCTTACGTAAACTCTAACTCCTTGTGTAGTCAACTCGTAGGGGATTTATAACCAAACCATTCATTGTCTTATCACTTTCTTGGAAATTAATAAAGCAGTGAATATATTATAACACATAGATAAGTTTATTAGACGACGAGTAAAGGAAAAAAAGTATTCTCATCTATTTCACGAAAAACTCTTATCTATGAGCTTCACAAACTCATAAAAATCAATTTTCCCATCTCTATTCTCATCAAAAACCATAATCATCTTCCTACACTCCATCTTTGTACACTCATCATATCCTAACAAACACAACACATGTTTCAACTCATTTTCATCTATAAACCCATCTTGATTCTCATCAAATAACCTAAACGCCTCCTTCACTATCTCCTTACCCATCATCTCATTCTTCTCAAGCAAATACTCTTCTCCTTCTTCTATCAAACGCTCGTATAAAGCTTCGGAGTCATCAATCATCGCCTTGACTTCTTCCACGGACGTCTTGTTATAATCTACTCGATTTGGGACGAACGCTTTCTTTATGATTGGGAGCTCGATCATTTTTTGCTTTTTCTTTGTTGTTGACGCGAAGAGAATGTAGGCATTAGAGAAAAAGAGATGGAGTGGATAGTGAAAAGAAGAAGAGACGTCTTGAATTATCATCATGAGATTGAGAATGAACAAGAAGATGACAATGGTGAGGAGAGTGATTGGGCTAAGAACAGAAGAATCCTCCATATTGATCTAAATTTATGTGTGTGGAATACCATATACAAATTTCAACGAAGCTTTTTTTTTTATGTATCTTTGGTTTCAAGGTTGAATAATAAGTGTGCTGAGTTGGTCCAGTTTTATAAGAGGTGTTACATTCCTAGTTGAGTACAAAGACCAAAACTTATCTTAGTTACAAAGTCTGCGGAAAGAGTCTCCATGGAAATTGTTGAGAAACTACCAAAGTTCTTCAGAGGAGAAAGAAAAACCATTTTCGAAATGCTACTTTAAAATTCACCGCTATTCATTTAAAAGTATTTATTTTATAATTTTATATAAGAAAACTAAGAAGTACCATCGAATCAAACTTTCATAAAAAAATGATCATACTAACAAATACTAATGCTTCTAATTACTTAATTTGTATTTCATTTCAAAATTAATAAATAATATTATTGTAAATATTGATTGGAAATTTTATCTTGTATTGAAAAATTGTAATCAACTTCTCATCATACCCAACAACAACAAAAAAACTTCAGAAACTAGATAAAGTAAAATTTTTTTTGACAAAAACAAATAAAATAAAAATAAAGTTAAAATATGAATGAGAGCATCTTTCATTATCTTGGATTCCAATTCATGGAAATTTCCATGCAATTTCCCCGTAACGTTTTCCTCAATTAATTATCATGTTGCTTTCACCGACCCCAAGTCCCCCTTTTGGCTTATTTGATATGTCGAATTATGAGACTCTTCGCGGTAGTTCAGTTTCAAACCAATGATCAGTTTTTGGTTTTTTTTAAAAAGCATTTATTTTATAATTGGTTTGAAAATCTCTATTTCTAAAGTATCCACGTTGTAATTATTTTAATCGTTTATAGTTCACATGCACTTTCAATATATAAATCCATGTTATAATAGATTATTAATGCTAATAAAAACCAAACTCCGTTGCACATTAATATTTACAGTTATAACAAAAAAAATTTCTGACGATTCCTAAAAAGCAAAAACTGTATATTCATCAACATATAACGTTTGACAGCTGTCAATATATCGCGAAAGGTTGTCAAACGAATACAAACGGTTGTTTAGTTGATGGGAGAGATTGTCTAGAATGCTTGAATAACTAATAAATGGTTCTAAAACAATTTACAAAAATTTCTTAACAACCTACAAAAGATCCACTTATGTTAATAATGAGCATTATCTCTTATGATAGAGGATTAACGATCGTCAAACAACTTCAATCCGGAAAAAACGAAGATTTAGGTTATTTAGGATCTCGAATTTCAAGGTAAAGATAGATCATAATCCTACAAGAGTTAGAGGTAGATGTCGGCTATAACTACAGAAGTCCTAGAAGGGAGATCAACATCAGGAAACAACCTAACAACTCAGGCAATCGTCTTCTATCTACTTTCAAATACTACCATAGATGGCTAAGCAACCTAGACGGTTGCTAATTTGTTGTATTGCTAAACGGTTTCAACTGAAATCTATTGATCAATAAAGAGTTATTCTTCCATGTTATTTTGTAGTATTGTCTCGATCCGAACCAGTTAAATTTTTCCTAAACAATACAATATCTATAAACTAGGTACGTATTGTATCTTGGAATACATTAAAATATAAAAAAAAAACTACAAACTTTTGGGGATATTAAGTTATATCTTATTGGATCGTACCTTGTATTTTTTGAATTTTTTATTGAAAAACAAGTTAGACCATTTTTATCATCAAGTCCGAAAATCATATTCTTGGAGAGCTTACACAGTCGGCTTTGTACTCTCCATATTTAAAATTTATTTAGTAATTTATTTTAAAATTTTGCTATGAAGCCAATATCATGAGATATAAATTTTTACAAAGATTATATTATGTTTGAGGCTTGAGTTGTAAATGTCTCAATTTTGTGCCTTAAATCCCAGTAAGAAAGACAAAGTTTGTGCCTTTCATTTCATGTCTGTCAACCTCTTAATTATTTATGTAGATATGAAATTTACTATTATCCAAATGATTCTTATAAAATAACGAAAATATCAAATACGTTCGAGCCCATAATAAATATATATATGTAGATTGTTGTTATGTTGATGGGCCTAAGAGAGTAAGAAATGGATTGGCCTACGACACTCATCTCCCGAAGAATCTGTAATCTTTTGATTTTCTTCGTCAAATTAAATCACAAAAACCTCTCTTTCGATTCGGATCATCCACAAAAATTACAACAACAACACTCGGCGATGAGACCCGACCCGCCCAGACGCAAAAACCGAACCTTATCATCTTCTTCTCCTTCCCCACCAAAGACCCGACCCGGAAGACCCGGTGAATCCCGCGGTGGAAAGCTTAAAACTTCGGCTACTTTACTCGACCGCGAAGAGACGGGTCTCTTTCCCGGGTCGGGTTACGATGACCCGAATCCAGAACCTAGAAGCTTCCCTTACAGCGTGAAGCAGCAATGCTGGGAAAAAGCTGATAAAATCAAAGGAAGAGATCCTGAACGTTGGAGGAGAGATCATTTAGGGAACATTGTGTTTAGGAAGCTCGTAGGTTGTCCTGGATGCTTGTGCCATGATTATGATCACATTGTTCCTTACTCTAAGGTTTGTGTCCATTACTACTCTCACTTCATTAGACTCTGTTTTGTGGCCTATGAGCTCAAACTTCATGAAATTTATGCTCTTTCACTGTGAAATGTATAGGAGAATTTGGTGTAGGAACTTGATATCTCTGTAATCTCAGTTTTGTTGCTTCATTTCAATACAGTTTCTGAAAGGAGTTTGATCACGTTTTCCAATTTGAGGTATTTACTTACATTCTTGATTTGGGATCTCAGACTGAGAGACAGGGGAAATGTGGTTTGTCTCTTGTGCCCTTATGTTGGTGACATAACAAAGTCTAAAAGATGTAACTTGAGTACTAAACAGTTATTACTTAGTATATATTCCTGGCTTTGATTAAAGAATCTAGTCTGGCTAGTTTCTTTATCAAACTTGATTGTTGAACTTGCTTCATTATCCTTCACCAAGTAAGTTAAAGAATGAAAATGAAAGGGTGCTGTTGTTTTGCAGCATGGTCTAATTGTTTGTTTTCTGAAGTCTCTTTTGTTGCTGTTAATAGGAGATGTGTCCATAAGAACACACATTTGATGAACCCCCACACGAGCTCTTGTATCTAAAAGTTTTCCGTATTCACATTGAAGATAGGATTGTTGGTAGAGTTTCACATTTTTTCCTTTGAGTCTACAGTTAAAGGATTGCAGCTTCAGGGCTCTGTTAGAACTATTACTGATAAGTTATAACCAACAATAGAAAAGCTTATGTAACTTCTCGGAAGGGAAAAATAGTGTATAAAAGATCCTGAAAACTCTGGAAATCTGTAACTATTACTGTCATGTTTCCTGCTTCTTTGTAATTGATCTGATTGTGCAACTAATTTTCCAAATTGAGTTTGTATTGATGAGTCTATCTTTTCCTTAGCTGAAACGCATATTGTAACTAGATTCATAGTAGGTATATAGTACGATATGCAGGAGGATGATATCGTCATCTACATCTAACATTAGTCTTCTAAAGTAATATCTGAAGAGTTTATTTTCCAATTTTTATAGGGCGGCAAGAGCACTCTGGAAAACTGTCAAGTTCTGCAGGTACGCAGCTTACTCGTATGGAAATTTAGACTAACTTATTACTACTACCATTTAAGGTTTTCGATATCTACTACATGCCTATGTTTTAGGTCAACTTATCTGTACCATTTAAGGTTTATTGATATCTACCACAATATCTATGTTTATAGATCCTCTTTTCTCTTAGACGACCCATTTCCCGCAAAACACTCTCTTGCATATGTATTCTCTTTAGGTTTACTTATAAACCTCAATCCAAAACTTCAAACCAAACATACTCATTTAGGCTTTAAGCTTCTTTCTCTTCCTTGAAATCAGTAGATCAAAGCTCTTATGTCATTGAGTATGTTTCGATTCTATCTTTCAGGCAAAGGTAAACCGATCAAAGGGTAATAAAACTGATATTTCTCGAGCAGAGCTTATCCAGAGGAGTTCTTATTGCCGTGTTGCTGGTAATTCTGCAGTATCCTTAAATTCCACATGCTTTTCACTCTTCTCTATAACACAAACTATGACTGAGTTTGATCCTAAACTGTTCTTTGCAAAAAAACTGTAGGCCGGGATATGGATCTCATTGAGCTAACAGCTTACGGGAATGTACAGCGCGCAACTGAGTCCAGTGGATGCAGGATTCAGTGACCTGTATTCGATTCTCTTTCGTGATTATCTCGGAAGATCTTGATCAATGACGGGAATGGAAATGGAAATGGAAGTGTTTCTCAATATTTACTTGGTGGACAAGAATCTGTAAATTTTGTCAATTCTTTGTTACATCTATATTCTATTTAATCTACTCTTTAATTTGTATTTTCACATAGAAAAAACTGCCTTCTACTAGTAATTTATATATATATATATATATTTAAAGTATATTGCTACATCCATGATCCAATATTCAAATGGAAATGTGAAAAGTAGCTTTGTTTCTTCATGGACTTCTCTTTTAAGTTTTAACGGAAGCTTTTTTTAGTTTGTTTTTTCTTCTAGAAGCATACTTTTTCCACCCATTCTTTTCATTAATCTACTAAATAAACTCGATTTTTCTTTTTCCAACACCTTTTTTGTTTGTTTGGATTATAGTGAATTCTTCATCCGATTAGATAAAAGAAAATTCTGAGCAACAACAAATCACTTAGAATTACACTCTACCCAAAACGATAAGTATATTTACTTATTTACATGAAATATTTTAAAAAGGAAAAAAAAAAGGTCTAAAATGATCCCTACTTTTTTGGGTTATCTTAGAGAGGCGTGTCAAGTCTTTCCTCAAAGACCCAAAAATTGGTTACACGTGTCAAAATCATAGAAGATGCCTTCCTTTGTGGGAATGTGGAAAGTTTTTTTTTTTTTGGTTCTTATGGAAAATCTACTCACCAAAGTTTTGTTGCCACTCATATTCATTTAATTGTTCTTTAATAAATACAGACTAGATTAGTACGTAATAGTGACTATTGTGTAGGGAGGGATAGACACAAGCTTGCATCAAGAGGAAAACAAAAAAAATCAGTATTTATGACTCGCTTAATTTTCGATTAAATATTTAATTTTGATCCGTTTTGATTTAGAGTACTTCCATTTGTCTTTGATTTGAAATTTTGATCCATGTTTGAAGTACTTCCATTTTATATTTCAAAATATGATCCATGTTTTTTTTTTAGGGGAGGGTTGACTCCAACTTCCAATTCTTGAAGTGGTTTTACTTTGATCATCAAAAGTCAACACTAAATCATAAGTTCCCCAATGAACTATCCTATTCGTAGTGTGTATATACACTAATGGTTGATCTCAATATTTTCTTGAAATTGTTTCTCCATGAGTCCATAATGCATGAGAAAAATATATATTCGTTTTTCTTTTTGTCATCTAAGAATATAATACCGATAAAGTAAAAGCATGTTACAATCATCATCAATTTTAATAAAAAATACAAGGAAAATTAAATATCACACCCATAATAACTAATCCGACGGATAACATAATATCTGCAGAGTCTAAAAAGAATTCAGAGACCTAAATCAAAACAAGAATAAGATGATAAAATCGGAGAATATATCAATAGACATGTCTTGAAGAACATCTAACATTTTTAGAGGACCTTCGACATTTATTTACCAAGAAAATTGTGCAAAACAAGATAATACATGAATTTTTTTTTTTTACAATATAACTAGTACAAACCAGATAATTAGGTGTTATGATCAAACTAGTAGGGTACATAGTAATGAAATATTTTTTTTAAGCATTCTATTATAGATTTTGTTTCCGACAAACAAACAATTTTATTAATAACAAATCAGAATTACAATGTTAGTATACAAAAAATTTTGGGAAAATAAATTATTACATAAGCATATATATATACGCTATATAGTGATGATAATAATAACATAAAAAGTGAATTTGATGATGTTTTCCGAAATACAGTTGTATTCGTTAACGGTAGTCGATTTTATTATAATATAAATTATGAATTTGGGTAGTAACTCCTGGCTAAAACTCGTAATTATGTATAGATACCAACGTTTCTGTATCTAAAATCTCCTAAAAGAGTTTAGCTTTGACTTTGTACTTCCATCATATTTGTCTATGGTCTTTTCGCATGTTTCCTTAATGATATCAATTGGTAATTATATATAACTATAATATTTTTGTCAACAATATTTATTTTGTAGGTTTAACTCTAAATAGTGACAACCATAACACAAACCATTAATGCTATATGTTTTGGTTACATTGTATATCAAAGTATCAAAGTATCAAATTATTTGTCTCTATACCTACCTAACATAATGCTTTTAGTTTATAAATTATCTTGAGTTATGCTTGTACAGAAACCAAGAGGCAACATATCTTCATTTTCTTATGTTTTTCCAAAATTTATCATATCATAGTAAGGTTATCTAGGAAAACGAAGTAGTTAAGAAGGGACTAACCAGTAAAATAGAAGTTTCAATTGGTAATTTGCATAATAGTAGAATAATTTTTTCTAATGCAATTATGCAAATATATTATTAATCATAAAAAATTACATAACATTATATATTTGAAAAAGTTGGATTTGCTTTTTGCCTAAAAGATACAAGTAAATCCCCATTACGCAAATAAATATGTATTTAGTAGTTTATTTCAATATAAATGCCTATATATATATATATATATATCCTATACAGAAAATTAACTATTACAATTAAAATAAAACTAAATTATTTATAAAAGAAGTGTGTCACTTCTTCCGAATAATTTTAAATATATGTCACAACTTTATATTATTTTATAATGATTAGTTAATAACTTTTTTACCCATGCAAAAAATTAACAACTAAAAAATGTTTACAGTAAAATATTTATTTATAATATGCAATGGCTAAAATATATTTAAATTAATTTATTAATATATCTGTAAATTGGTAATTTAATTTTATATTCCGTTATCCTGCAAAATTTATCCAATCGCACAAATTTTAATTCTGTAGATTTTCACTATGCATATTTTATCATGGAGCTTAATTGTTATTTATGTCATTAAACGATTATGCAATGTTATCAATCAGAGGAGCCAGAGCTTTTACATTTAGATGAACTATAAATTAAAATAAAGACACAAAAAGTTCAGAAGATTAATCATGCCAATTTTTCTTTTCTTTTTTTTAAATTCATGCCTAATTTTATTAACTAATTTTCTTTGATGTAAAATATTTCCATTTTAAATACAACATAAAAAAACGAAAAGGATGTTTATTTCTATTAATTACTTGTTTATTGGTCTAAACACCTAATCTTAACGAAGGTGTTGTCTCGATAGTATTAGATATAGGAACCATTTGCGAAAAGCAAATACGATGTTTATTTTCCAAACCCTCTGAACAAAAAGTAAGGTAGGCCCAATAAGTTCGTCTCTTCAATTAGTGCTTGGTTTGCGGTTGGAACGCGTTTGGCATTAGTCAATGTTTTATTGGGTGCCAAACTTTTCTTTTCCAAAATTTATGAAAAGGCATTCGGGTGAGGAAAAAATTAGGGATGACACTATTTTCAAGTATTTATGGTCTGTTTTTCTCGTTCAAGTAACTGAATGTCGTCCTTGATATATTTGACTCGTCCGAAATAAGTATTTTTAAAATTTAATTCCTTGTAAGTAATTTGATCTATTTTGTTATTTATCAAGTATTTTGAGTGGCTTGTTATTAATCTAAAATATTTGAATATAAAAAAATCTCATACAAATTATAAAACATTTAAAGTTTCAAACATCCTAAAATCACAAAACATTCAAAGTTCCAAAATAAGCGTTTTAAAAACAACAACTTGGTTTAAAAATAAAATTATAATACAACATAAGCTTAATCATATAAAAACCCGTTTGTATTGTTTAAAATAGTTGAGATTGTGAGTTGCTTATTTACAGGAATGAATGAAGATATGAGATACAAAAAAGTTTCGATGTACTACTTTTTTGTGTTGCTAATCATAATAAAAAATAGGTATGGGTCAAACAATTCAAGTCACAAAAAAAAAATCAATATTTTGTAATTATCTTGTACTTGCAAATAATTGAATTAACATACTTTATATTCAATTTGATCTCGATAAATACTCGGCTTTACGAGACAAATACGGGCCAAATAACGATTATGAGACGGATATCAAGTAATTGTGCCTAACCATAGAAAAACAGGAAGAAAAATCTGTACTCATATCATATTTTTTTATTTTGATACGAAAAATAATGTTTTTGCAAGGTAGGGAAAAAACATGAAAACGAACAATATTGCTTTGCCACAAAATGAAAAAAGGCAGAAAAGAACAGTACTATATAAAAAGGAAAAAAAAAGGGCAACTTGACACCACTTTTATTAGTAAGAATGATAATACTATTGTGTGCCATGGACAATGGTATTTAGGAGTAGTATAAAACAGAAATACATAAAATAAATTATATGTGTGGCTAATAATTGTTTTGATAGTCTAAAATATCTAAGTTGCTTTCGATGAAATAGACCAAATAATAAAGTAAAAATCGGGAAAACATATATAGTTATCCATCTTTTTCAGCATCAATATCCAATATATAAAAAAAATAAAAAATATATAGTTATAACCTATTAGATGAATATCCATTATAGATCTATGTTCTAGAATGTTCTATCTTGTTCTTCAAGTATTTGTACTCTTATATATATTCTTTATTATTGATGCAATAAGACATATATAATTTTTTCATCTCTTTTTTATCCATAACACGTTATTAGCACGATAACCTAGCCGCCTAACAAATAAAACTCTAATTGTTTTTCCGGCCGCCTTCTTCGTTACTATTCCGATCACACTGTCTTTTCAGTCGAGGTAAGTGACCTCTTGTTTAATCGGCTTCATAATTTAAATCAATATATGATATAACACGTATCGATATAGCTAGTTGTGTGCATACGTGTTAATTGATTTCTCTTTGATCGG
>VBRH01000430.1:6196-21254 GCA_014578085.1 Cardamine resedifolia | reverse complement strand
AACTTCTTCTACCATAAACCCAACATCTGCCTTTAAGAGGAAGAGAAAAAGCTGAAAATGAAAGAAAATATTTTTAGAAAAACATTATGAGTAAAAGTGTTCCAGAAAACGGAAGATTCTATTTATTACAGGAAAAAAAAAGTTTCATTTAAGCAAATTAAATTTTGAAAGAGATAATTTTCCTAATTTCTCTAAAACATATTGGTACATCTCCATTGGGGAGAACCTCTCTTGGTTGACTCTAACTAACTCACTAATGAATTTGGCTCCAACTCTGTTTTCTAAGCTACTTTTCTTAATTTTTGTCATTTAAAATCTGCGTTTATAAAAACATGTACTTTACTTAATTTTGCAAGAAAACTTTAACTAAAAATCACTTGAGACTGCAATGGGTAAACGCTAAGTGTAAGTTTGTGCTAGTTAGTTAGCTTTTAAAAAAAAGATTGATAGTATTTGATACGTTCTGATGGTCACAGCCCATAAATCGTCAAACTAAAATTTCTTTCATTTGATAAGAAACAAGAAAACTGTTTCTATTAATAATATTGAAATTACGTTAGTGGGTAAAGTGGCACTAGTCTTATATTAATATGTTCAAGGGTCATACTTGTCTCGTCCTTATAGTGTTGTCGCACGTCAAGGTGTCTCCTTAGTGACATCCACTTATCATCACAATTCACAAACGAATCTAAGGAAACTCTATCAAATGTGCATAAGTGTTGAACAGCTTTGTTCACTAATAGCGAAATTGGTCAAATTGTTGAACAACTTTGTTCACTAATAGAGAAGTTGGTCGATCATAATGTTAATCGAGTCGAACAGAAGATTAAGCCGAACAGAATATTGATCAGATCGAGCAGTATCGAGATTGATAAAGTCCAATAGAAGTATTGATAAAGTCGAGCAGACTTAGATGAGAAGAAATTGTTTTTATTGAGTGAAGTCGAAAATTGTCGATTACAAACGAATTATTACAGATTTTGAGGTACGGAGTTTATTTCTTGGATTTTTCTCCGGGTCCCTTCATTGTGGTTGGAACTTTATATTTATAGAAAGAATAAGGCGGTTGTGAGTCAGTTGGGTCTGCTTGATGGACAAATTGGATTGGGCAGAGCAGAATATGGCCGAATTGGATTGAGCCGAACTGGCCTTTCTCTTTGAGCTGATGGGCTTTTTCGATTAGGATCCTGGTTTGGTATTGATTTAGATCGGGCTATGATGAGGGTGTTAAACCCGGTACCAACAATAAGTTTATCTATCATATATTTAATTTATATGCATAAGTATATCTATCATAAAATTAGACACCATTGAATTGCATGTATACCAGTACAGTTATGGAGGTATCTACAGTCATTAAATGTGTTCCAGTTTTGCAGAACCGTGTCTACGTTCTTCAGACAATCGATCAGTCTTTGGTTCGGAACGTTTTATTTTTGTTGATTACGACTTATCACAAGTGTTGTCGTAAATAAGTGACATCGTACGTTTAGCGTAATAGATAAGTAGTGAGAGCATGAGAATCGAGTTTATAATTTAACTTGTTCATATTAAGATTCCAAAACTATACATTAATCTTCTCAAATATCTCTATCTAAAAGAAATTACATTATTTATCTATAAATTAGGTTAAAAGCTAAGTAATCTTTGTGTATAAAAATTCAAAAGAGCAGTGAGAAAAAGAGAGAAAGAGAGATCGGAGACAACAAGATTCGCTCGTGGGAGAGCAAAGATGATAAAGAAATGAAATAAAGTGAGGAAAAAGGAGACAAGGCAATTAAATATCCCAACTAAGATTGGTCTCCCTCTTCTTCTTCGTCTGCTCGTTACCGTTCCTCTCTTGCTGGGTCCTTACCCGATCCGTTACTTTCTTGCTGGGTCCTTACCCGACCCGTTTCTTTAACCCTTTACCGGCTAAGAGATGGACACTTAGATCAAACTTTATAGAGATTAAAAGGGTTTATTTGGGTTTATTTTCTTCTTTTGCAACCTAGAAAGGGTCTTTTTATATGAAAAAGGGTTTATCTTCCGTCACAAAGACGAAAAATGCTCATCAATTTTATTATTTGTAATCTAAGTAGACACTTTTATAAGCACTAGTCCCGGAAATTGGGCTAATTAATAGTTAACCTTTAGTCTTTAAACTTTAAACTCTTAACCATTAATAATAGTCCCTTCTTTTATACTAATAAATTATGTTTAGTGATCTTATATAAAATATACATTCACCAGTGATCTTTCATATATTTAATATTTATTAACAACAACCCATCATTTGAGAATGATATAAAACGGCCTATATATATATATATATATTACTAATCAATTAATAAACTAATTTTTGGTGCTGGATTTGGTATGTCTCCGTATCTCTTATATTTAATTAATTACTGATAAATAGCAATATTTGAAAAGAACAATTCCCAATTTCAACAATACATATTGTTTTCAATAGTTTATTAATTATTCGAACCGAAAATGTATATATTGTCTCTTTTTTTATCAAACCAAACATATGTATTGTTATTATATATGCACGAATTCTACTTGGATATCGGATATCGCAGTATATAGTTGATGAAGGGATCTTCTCTACAAATGGCATTATGGATACGGTTGAGCATACGTGTGCCACTTGCACGGCCAGTTTTATCACATACGGTTGAGCATACGGTTGCTCAAAGTAAAAAAAGAATATCACCAAAACTCCAAACAAAAATGTTTTAAAAGTCACTATTGTTAATCTAAAACAGTTTCAATTCAAAAACAAATCTAAAACAGTTTTGTGAGAATGACATTTATACTTTTGTACATACGGGGAAACAGAAAAAAAAACAGATATTTGGTTGTTTTCACGTGGATATGCACATGTTTCTGAGCACAATTTACTAATATATATTGTCGATCATCTCAAAACAAAACAAAACAGAAAGAAAAGAAAATGAAAGCATACAAGCAACCATAAATTTTCCGATGATTCATTTCCATTCTATAAGGATACAGATATATTTGAGTATCGGATATAAAACTAAAGTAATACAATTACACACATATTTAATTGAACACAGGAAAATAGAACCAAAATAATTGAGGACAAATACAGATAATAATATTGATGTAAGCGTGTACACGAATATTGATCGTGTGGGTGTGCCTACGAAATAAGAGGTACGGTGGGTCTCACAGTTCGGCAGTGCGCGTGGGGCTCGTCCCTACAAAATTAATTATGTAACATAAAATAAAATAATAAAATTTCAAGAAATATATTTACAAAATAAAAGTTAAAACGAAATTAGTACTATAAGATTGTTATTCTCCTGGCGATTACTGTACAAGTAATAATTAGTAGCAATACCATGCTTCTCAATAAATAACAAAGGAAAGGACAAACTAAAACCATTATAATGTCTAAGATAGTGAGTGCAAATTGAGGAATACAGAAGTAAACAATGATAAATAAATAAATATATATATATATATATGTGCTTTTCTCTTTAATGTTTACCTTTTTTTATTTCAGATTAAAATGATTTTAGATATAAAAAAAAATTAAGAACCATAATGATGGTTGCGTTAATGAGTAGTGGCGTGAGGGTTGTCATGTCAGCTAAAACAGGCAGAAAAATAAAAGAATGTGGGAGACAGCCTTTGCCCTTTATACAATTTTTAAGCACTCTTCTTTAATTTCTAAAAAAAAACAATAGTCCACACAGTTAAATTTTCGGGCCCTTTGTTTAACCAATTTATATTATATATATAATTATATATTGATAGAGGGTTTGCAACCAATTTATATTTAACAGCTTCAAGGTCGTTTCCCTTTTATTAAATCCAATCAGAATGTTTTGTTTATTTGTTATAACATTCAAAATATTTAAACCTTGAATGGTAGTAGTTTTTACCATGGATTTTAGTTTTTATTTTTGAAAAAACTACTTAATTATTCATTCATGATTATGAAAAAATTGGATTCCCTAAAAAATAGAGAATCTAGATTCTATGAGTTTTTGAAAATTTCTAAACAAAATCCAAAAACTACATTTCTGAGTTTTTGAGTTTTGTTTGAACATTTTTGTTTTTAATTTTTTAATTTATTTTATTTTTCTTTTTTGTAAAATCCAAAATCCAAAAACCAAAAACTAAAATCTAAAAACCAAAATCTATAATCCAAAAATCACTAAAAAACTCTTAAACATTCATAGCTTTAATTTTTTTCTCTATTTTTCATAATCTCTATCCAAGAATGCCAACGGGTAATTCGATTTGATGTAACATAAGAATTTTGGTTTTTTAGATAGATTCGAGGACGCATATAGTTTAACTAACAGTCTATCATTTTATGTAATAAAAAGTGATGACAAACGTTAAATATAAAAAATGTTAACTAATTAAATTAAACAACAGAAATTAAATTTGGGGAAAACTAAAATATTTATTAAATAATATCTATTTATTGTAAATCATTAAAAAAATCAACGACAAATTAACTAGAATATAGCTCAAATTATTTGGTTGCCCAATCTGAAGAATAAATGATTATACATAATAAACTAAACGAATACGAATTTAGAAACAGTTCAATTTCATCTAAAAGATTTGAAAACGGGTCAATTCAATTTATTCGGAAGGTCTACACCATTGAAACGAGTTTTGCACTTTCATAAATCATATTTCCATTAACGATGATATGTATTTATCAAAATATTAAACGAGAAAAAGGTTAAGAAAAGTTGCTTATATCAACAAATTTGGCAACGTCTTCGAAAATTCATTTTAGATTATCTCTCATCTTGAGATGCGCCACTTTAATGTCCAAAAACTATAGCTTACAAATGAGACATCTATAACCAACATAACCTACGTGATCACACTCCTTTCACATAACCAATAGCAGAATAATAATAATATAAATTGAAAATTTAATTTCCCAATTCAATATCAAAATCAACGAGTGACTGCCTTAAAAAATGTGAGTATGTACCAATGAAACAAATTTGGTGTGTACATAAAATGATCGGAAACAACAAAGAATCATTAATGTACCTAAATCCATATATTTTCAATATTTCACATAGTTATAATTAAGTTTAATAGATAGAAATCTCAAGTGTGGTGGTGGTTCCCACAAACAAAGTAGGGAATGAGATAGCTATCTACCTATATTTATATCTCCACAACTTCACTCCTTTCATCAATCAACAACACACAAACACACTCATATCCTTCTTCTCTATCGTTCGATTGTTTTAGTTCCGATTGTTCCAATGGCGGATAACAACGGAAACGATAACCGGAGAGCGTTATGGGGAGTACCGGAGAAACTTCAGCTTCACATAGCGATGCTGACGTTGCAATTCGGTTACGCCGGATTCCACGTTGTGTCTCGAGCTGCTCTAAACATGGGAATCAGCAAACTTGTCTTCCCTGTTTATCGTAACATCATCGCCTTGCTTCTTCTTCTTCCCTTCGCTTACTTCCTTGAAAAGTAACCTTTCTATTCTCACTTCTTCTTTATATAAAACCCTAATACTTGTTTTAAAAAAAAATAGTTAATTGACAGTATTTTAATTACCATACTTAATTGTGTTATTTAGGAAGGAAAGACCAGCGATTACTCTCAACTTTCTCATCCAGTTCTTCTTTTTGGCACTCATTGGGTACTTTGATATTCTTCACTTTCATTTTTCTGAATAATAGAGTTGGTTAATTAATTAGTTATTAAATTATTGCATTACAGAATAACAGCAAACCAAGGGTTTTACTTGTTGGGACTGGACAACACTTCACCAACATTTGCCTCTTCCATGCAAAACTCTGTTCCCGCCATTACCTTTCTCATGGCTGCTCTTCTCAGGCATCGATTCCATCTCTTCTTTTTTTCTTCTCCTTAATAATCTGATCCAAAAAATATAATTTAAAACTTATGGACAGATAGGTTACACGAGGAACCATTTTAATAATGTTCATTTGACTTGTCAACGTGGAAGAAACGGATAATATTATACGTAGACAACATTAAATACCGTTACAATTAATCACAAACTAATGTGAACATAGTAGTAACATACTCTTAATGTAAAAACAATACAGGATTGAGAAAGTTAGAATCAACAGAAGAGACGGTATCTCCAAAGTCTTAGGAACAGCTCTTTGTGTCGCCGGAGCTTCGGTCATCACTCTCTACAAGGGTCCCACCATCTATACTCCGACCAACCACCTCCACACTCACCTCCTTACAACTAACTCCGCCGCCTCCGCCGTATTAGCACCGTTAGGAGACGCCGCGCCGAAAAACTGGACCCTTGGCTGCATCTACCTAATTGGTCACTGCCTCTCGTGGTCAGGATGGCTCGTTTTCCAAGCTCCGGTTCTTAAATCTTATCCGGCTAGGCTCTCGGTTACGTCTTACACTTGCTTCTTCGGAATCATTCAGTTCTTGATCATCGCTGCTTTCTGTGAAAGAGAACCTCAGGCTTGGGTTTTTCACTCCGGTTGGGAGCTTTTCACCATCCTCTACGCCGTTAGTTTTTTTCCCATGTTTTTTACCACTTCATTTCTTATACACTTTGATTTTTGGCCCTATTGTTTTAAATTGGTCAATTTAGTCCTAATATTGGTTGATTTCAGGGAATAGTGGCTTCTGGAATCGCGTTTGCGGTTCAGATTTGGTGTATTGACAGAGGGGGTCCAGTCTTCGTTGCTGTTTACCAACCTGTTCAGACTCTTGTCGTTGCGATTATGGCTTCTCTTGCTTTAGGCGAAGAGTTTTACTTGGGCGGGTATGTTAATATAATAAACGAAATAATAGGGTAGTTTATATAAATTTAAACTTATTCGAAGGAGCTAAACAAGAATAAATTTAAAACTGTGTTTATGCCACGTGGCGACTCTTTAAATGGCAGGATCATTGGAGCGGTCCTGATCATAGCGGGACTTTACTTCGTGTTGTACGGCAAGAGCGAAGAGAGGAAATTTGCAGCTCTCGACAAAGCAGCAATCCAGTCCTCCGCGGAGCATGGTATCGAACGTGCACCTATATCTCGCGGCTCCATCAAGTCGTCCATCACAGCTCCTCTACTCCATCAGTCAACGGACAACGTTTGACTAATCGACACTTCTTTCTCCAGCTAATAATTACAAGTGCCATTACCCAATTAAAAGGGAACAATGGTGTGCCGTTGTGTTTTATGACTTTTGTGTCTGCTTTTCTCTCTTTTCTTTTTAGTTTTTTTTTTGTTTATTTTAATATTAATTACCTAAGAAAGGTTTTTGAGAAAGGAAAAAAAAAAAGTGGATGAGGCATCATTGTTCATGAGGACGACGATGATGATGATGCTGATGAAGAAGACTATGTGGGAGCTTGGATTGGGACTTCTCTATATATAATATCTGGCTGATATATTAGTGCCATTTTATTACATTTCTTGTGGTTTTTTTCTTTCCTTTATGATCATCAATAGAATGTTATAATTTGCATTTATGTTATCTATTTACTATCACTCTCGGGGTATTCAATTCGGATATATATCAAACTGAGTTGGAACAAAATATCTTTATAAAACTTGACTTCTTATTCAAATATCCGAAAATTTAAAGTTGAAACTTCATCCTATGGACAACAATAACTAAATCTTAAGATATCTTATTTGTCACATAAAAAACATATCGCAGAAGTGTTATTTTTTTAAATATATAACTGGCAAACCTAAAGTTGATATGTTAGTCGGTTATGTGGATTCGAGATTTGGTGTTGGATCAGCCATTAGATTAATTATATGTAGGCATTAGATATGGGCCGAAGATATCGTTTTGGGGCGACCATAAACGGGCCGGATTTTATAATGTGATAACATTGCCATGTATATATAGTCCATTAAAGACACGCGAGGTGCACATTATTGGCACGAAAACAAGAGAACACAACAACAAGAGACGATAGTCAAAGACTGAAAAGCCCACAGAAAACAGAGACATATGTAGTGTTAACGTTGACCGTTACACACAACGTAACATCCCGTTTTCACACACATACATTGCACATCTAGTTTTTCCCATGACACATTTTTAACTTCGAGACAAACAACTGTCTTTTTTTATGTTCTTTGATGTGGTAAGAATCTGCCTTCATACTATACAGACAAACCACATATACATGTGTTCATATATAATAACATGGAGCTGATATGTCTATTTACATATATATTCTATATATATTGTATTTAATAATTAAGATAGTTTAGTGAAACCTCAAAGTGGAGAATGAAAGGAATCCCAATTAGAATAGCCCCCGGAAATACATGTATCAAACCGAGAAATATTATCATCTGCTTCATGAACCCATGGAAACCCTAACGACATTGTAGCTTCTTCCCATATAGAAGAATCATCCATCACCGGTAAATCCACGTTTATATGTTCCCATGATATTTCCTCTGTCACTCTTCCGCATGATGACATCTCGTTGGATGAACACGGCGACTCAGATTCGCTGCTTTTTCCACCGGTGTTGCTGCTTGGTGTCGTCTGGTACCCCCCGGACGTCGCCGTTTCAGGGTAACTTCTTACGGGGTCAGGAAGGTTGAGGTGAGCCTCGGGACCATAGAGCTTACGAGCTGCGGAGTCATAAGCCAAGGCAGCCTCGCGGGAGGTGTCGAAGGTACCGAGCCAAAGACGAGCTCCTCGGTTAGGCTCACGGATCTCAGCGACCCATTTGCCCCAAGTGCGTTGTCTAACGCCTTTGTAGGTGCAAGACGCGTTCTCGGGTCCACCTTTGCCTCTCATACATCCTTTCCTTGAACTAGCTTGGACAGTTCGTTGTTTCTTAGCACCAACCATCATCACCTTTGGCTCTATTGATGACATATAAGTACGGATGTTGACAGCTCAAAACAAGTAATGTTATATGACGATTTTTGGTGAGTGATAAGGCAAAGACATGAGGGAATTGGTAAGTGTGTATATATAGAGGAAGAGAGTGATGAAACGTGGCGAGGAGAAGATATAGCTGGCGCAGACATGACGGAGGGTCGTGTCGAGAGAAGGAAGCTGGTGTTGTGCTTGTAATCCTACACTTGTCTCGAGAGGCCCTTCTCTTTTAGGCAACAGTGATCGTAAAACCAGAAGAGAGAGGGGGGAGAAGTTTAAGAAAAGAGAGAGAGAGATATGGATAAGGTCATCCGCGATTGGGGAAAAAAAAAAGAAAAGATATATATTGAATTAATGCACCTTCGTGTGAATGCATCCCACTCCAATCTCAAATTATGGTTGCAACGTATGTCAAAACCAAAAGAAAAAAAAAACAGCTAAGATGAAAATAAAGAAAAATAGTGTAAAATATATATTTGCGGTTACGTTATTTGGTTAAGTGGCGGAATTAGAAAACAAAAGTATAGAAAACCAACGATATATCATATATAATATATGTAAATGAATTCAAGTAACTTATTATTATAATTATTATTTTTATAATTATGATTTGTTATTTGAAAACTAACCATATTGACTGGAATTTTAATGGAATCCGGTCGCTGTTAATGCTTTTTAATTGCCACGTGGAATAAGAAGGCAACATACAAGTATGTAAACTGTAAGAGTCAGTCATGAGGCGGCTATGTGTACACGATACTAAACGTGTGGGTCCCGATGCTGGTTCCTCGAGAGACGACAAAACAAAGTTCAATGAATCATTACTTCTATATGTGGTCGATACACACACGTGAAAAAGGCCGCCTTTTAACCGATAACTACAAAGCTTAATGTAATTTATCTAACATTTTTCTTTTCTTTTTTTGTTCTAATTAAAATAACAAAAAAATCATTTGTCGTAGTTCAGTTTTTCACATATATTATTGAAAAATTCGAAAAATCAATGTAATTGCAAAACTAATATCGTTTCTAACCTATAGACAGGGATAATTTACTTATGAACCTTGTGTACCAAAAAAAAAAGAATTAAGTAGATTTTAATTTATCTTTTTAATCTAAATTTGTTGTTGACAAAAAGAATATAAGAACAAAAAAAATATTGTTTAGTATGAAATTATCTTGTTCAGTTAGGATTTTTCAATGGTGGATTTGATTTCGATGTTTGATTAAAATAGCACAAAAACACCTTTACAACAACACAAAATATGTAGAAGTCAGCGAAAAGAGTTGGAGTATAAAAAAATATTCGATTAACAACAAAAATTAACGACGAAATAATGCCGTTGTAATTAAACAGATTTACAACGAATTAATAATGAAAATAACATTCATTGTTAAATCGTCGTAAAACAGCATCGAATACAATTGTCGTAAATTCGATAATGTTTTGCGTATTTTTAGCATAGAATTTACGATGATTTGTAAATTCGTTGTTAATTTACCAATGTATTACGACGAAATATATTTAAAAGGAATTAGCGAGGATGATACACACGATGCCAATAAAAAATATTGTTCTAATGATGCATCATATAATGAATTAGATTAAATGTTCATGTTTTTATTTGTAATAACACTTTTATTTGTTGAACTAATTAAGATTAATATCATGTGTTAACAAGATATAAATATATAATAAAGAAATTCTTTAAAATAGCACCAAATAAAGTTTTTATATGCCATAAATAAAATGTGTGCTAAATGTGGCACAAAAACTTCATTTTGTGCTATTTAAGAGAATTGTCCTATGTAATACATGTTAAATTTATTTTCAAACTAACATCAATATATAATAACACACAAAATTATTCAAAAATGTATATTCATGATGACAAATAGAGATTATGGTATCCATCATAAACAAGCTTTAAACAAATTAATTTCATGATATTTAAACATGGTTTACGACGATTTGTTGTAAGACCATCGTTGAGTCTATTCAACGCATGCATTGTATACAATATATTTATGTGTATCATTTATTGTTTACGCACAAATATATTGTTACGTTTAACAACAAATTTACTACGAATCATCAACTAATTTGGATGAAAGTGTAAACAATAAATAGTACACGTAAAGATATTGATGTTAGATTATCAAATATACAAAGCTAAGTAATTGCCTGACAAGCGAGTATTTGATAGTAATATATATATTAATTTCTTTCAATCTTCTAATACATCATATGATTTATTCCTCTTCATACATTTTAAAATGATGACATCCGGTAAGCAATAACATTAACAACGAATTTACTACAAATTGTCGTAAATACGTTGTTAAGTTACGACGAGTTAGCGACGATATCAATATCTACATATACGTTGGACGTTTCCTCTAATATGTTTACGTATGTCATTTATTGTTTATGCGTACAAATATGTTATTACGTTTAACAACGAATTTACTATGAATCATCGTAAATACGTTGTTAATTTACGACGAATTAGCGACATAAGCAATATCGATATATACCCTGGTGTTTCCCCTCTCTCATCGCTTACTTCTCATATACTCTCTCTTTCTCTACGTTTTTGTTCTGCATTCTCTCTAAATTCTCACATTGATCGTAGAGCCGTTAAAACTGCTAATGTCAAACATTTTAACCATATTAATTGAATTCTTAGAACCTTTTTCTATTTTTATGTTTTGTATAAACTTTTTTTGTATAACATTTTGTTTTTGTTTTTAATTTCATAAATTTAAATATTTTATTTTATTAAATTAATATATTAAAAGTTAATTTTTTTCACAATACAAAGACCGTTGTTAAATCGTCGTAAATTTAACAACAAATTAATTTCGACCACAGAGAATAGTGGTTATTAATTCGTCGTAAATTTAGAAACGAATTAACATCGACTTTTGAAAAAATGTTGTTAATATTAACGACGAGTTAACGATGTTATCAACATTTACGTCAATTTTACGACGAATTCTGTTCCTCGCACTATTTACGATGAATTTACAACAAATCTTCTATTACGACGGGCTCTTAACGACGATTTCATATTCGTTGTTAATTAGTTGTAAATAGTCATTAACAACGAATTTACAATGATCGACCGTTGTTAAACCTATGTTTTCTTGTAGTGCCCGAGTTGACGATACACTGTGAACGTCTCTTTGAAAACACTAAAGAAGAAAGAAGCTATAAACATAAACATTTCATTAACGTAAGTTTGAAGTTCAATATAAATAAATAACATACACAAACACCAAAATAACTTCTTACTCCCAACCTTCCGAGTCTTTTGAAATGCTTTTTGCATAAGAACTAGAACGTACGATTGGATATATATGCCTCTCACATAGCCACGTCCATCACGCCCGCCATAACCACGATCACGTGAATAGCCATTTCACCCATGACCACGGCCTACTCTGAATCTTGAGAACTCTACCAAACTTTTGGAACCATATTATATCGAGGACTCTGGCGATGCATTGACCTGTTACGGCCAAGATGAAGCAGATGATGATGGTAAGCCACTTGTTCCGTCTCCGGTTCGAGTCATTGGTTTGGTTGTGCTCGATTTGGAGCTGTATTTGCACAAATTGTTGCGCAAAATAGAAACAATGTTTTGATTTGCACAACATATTTTTGATCAGGGAATGAGACAGAAGAATTTTCTTACCTTGTGGATTGGACTGCATTGGTTGATTATACCCCATGATATCCGAGTTCTGTCCGAAAGCTTAGAAGCGAATGATCTAAGATGTGTGTGTGTGTTTTAATTATGTTTCAGGGAAATCTAGTAAACTGGTGTTTGTTTTTATAACAAAAGCAATGGGTTTGGGAGTGGACTTTGACGCAGTATGGGTTTTGCCTTACTTGAGCAAATGGGTTTTAGTTACTATTTGCAGAGACAATTGAGTATTTCAATTTCTTATCTTTTTTTTTGGTTGGGATTTTGTTAACGGAAGCTTATGTCTGACATATTCTGACAAGTAAGAGACTATAAGTACATATGAAATGACTTTGTCATTTAATTATGACTTTTATCTATGAAAAGGAAAGCACAATGCTTTTGATACTTGTATATTTCTGTTGATAGACTTATTCAACTTCCTACAAACAAATGTACTACTAGATTTGAAAAAAAAATGTAAGGGAGGTGATATCAACATGGGATAGGCAATAGAAAACTTTAAACAATATTTACCAAGATAATTCTCATGATCAGACAACAAGCCGTGGCTTGTAGTAGGCAAAACAAACCAACACTAGTTAGTCTCTATATGAGTTGTGGCAGTCTTGATTCAGTGAACGTCTCCTTCTATTTATCAAAACACAAGTCTATGCATAATTGTTAAGATATCAAATTTCTACTGACTAATCTAGGTTTCCACTGCTAAGTGCTAACTCAAGAAAAAGCACAACACTCTTGTGATTAATACTATCAAAACATCTAAATACTACCATAATTTACAACCATTACACTTTATAAACTTTGCAGTTTTTGTTTTCATAAAAATTCTGTATATTCAATCACTTCACTGACAACACGTAAAACATAGCAAAAAAACAGAGGAGATTTCAGGAATTATATGTACTCTGTACTAATACGTTACAACACTAAGACGACGAAGGAAACACATCTTTCACAGCAGAAGCTGCCGTCAAGTAATTTAGTGTATTCCTCAACGTCTCTCTTTCTCTCTTTAACCTCGCCGCCGTATCTTCAAGCTCCAACAACGCTTGCTGCTCTCTCGGCGCTCCTTCGAAAGTACTTCCGACGAAAAACGAAAACGGCGTCGGAAACTGATTTCTCCTCAGATCTTGTACTTCTTTCTCCGGCTTCCCATTCAATCTATTCGATAATCGAATCACTTCTTTCATCAGAATCTCAACCTCATTCGCCAACGCATCAAGATTCTCTTCACCGGAAGGACGATCTTCGAGCCACGTCACCTCCGCTACGAGGTACGGTTTCGTACGGACGAGGTTCGCGACGCGAAATCGCTCCTGACCTTTACAGATTAAGAAGAATCGATCATCGACGAGACGCTCGTGTTTAACAACCTCGCCGACGCATCCGACTTCCGCGGCGGATCCGGAGACTGCATCGGAATAAACGACGCCGAATCGGAGATCGGATTGGAGGAGAGTGTGCATCATGATTCGGTAACGGAATTCGAAGATCTGGAGAGGGAGGATTGCTCCGGGGAAGAGAACGAGTGGGAGTGGGAAGAGAGGAAGCTCAACGACGTCATCGGAGTTTGAAGGATTTGTGTTGTGATGCTTCTCGGAGAAAGAAGATGATGAACATCTGAAGGAGTTAAGCTTACAACGCCGTAACGCGACGGTCGGTGATAGAGATTTAAACGGCGGTTTGGATTTGAAGGAAGGAGATAACGAAGTTGAAGAAGGTGATGAGACTACGTGTGGAAGCGCCATTACAGTAGACACTAAACTTAAAAAAAAAGTGAATTTTATTCCTATATTTGAATTTTTATGTAAATTTTGTTGTGTGGGTTTAAAGAAAAAAAAAAATTAAAGATATAAATAATTGACAATGTCGTTACTATGGATTTTTGAGTGATTGTAGTTTTTGGTGGATAATAAACGAGAGGAGAGGAATAAGGTGTGGATGTGGTTTGAAATATCCCACGAGTGAGATTTTATATTATCCATCTACAAATATTATTTATATGCCACGTGCTCTTTAGATTAGGGAATTATCCATAATAACAGGAAACTAATTACTCATTAATCATTTTTATAGGGTATTGTCATATTGTGTAATTTTGTTGATTTGATAAATTTTGGCCCAACTCATTCTCGTGATTTAGAAAATTAGAAGATGATGAAGATGAAGAATAAGGGCCCATAAAGAACGGACCAACAAATTACCCAAGTAATTTTAGAGTACCCATAAAGATATCGAAAGTAGACAAATAAGAGCATGTGCAATTGAGAGATCCATTAAAACTCTAAAATAAAAATAAATAAAAATATTTTAATATAAATTGATTTTATAATTAAATTTTAAATTTTTTTAAATATTGAATCAATTAATGATTGACAAGTGTTAAAAAAGTCTCTCAAATCTCATTTCATTTTTTTTTTGTTATTTTATTCATGAAAAACTTATGTTAGAGACTCTTAAGGATCCATTATATAGGA
>VBRH01000429.1:79161-92442 GCA_014578085.1 Cardamine resedifolia | reverse complement strand
TTTTTTTTTTTTTTTTACAAAATGTAAATTATATTACCAAATGGAACTTTGAATTTAATTACAAGAGCTTTTAGCTAGTATCTACTTTGGTTAAGAAAATTAAAACACCAAAGAGAGCTTAACATGAATGAGTTTCATTGATGAGCTTACACAATTATGAGTGAGCAAACCATTGAGATATAAGCCTTGAACAGCCTTTGCGACAGAAGCAAGTCACAGATGGATCGATCTAGTTGAGCAAAGAGGATAGTCGAAGAAACATATGAGCTATTAAAGAGCTGGTTGTTACGCTCATTCCAAATGAGGTAGATAGTCGCGTGTGACGCCATGAGCCTGAGCTTAGTTGGGGTAGCATGAGATACATAGGATAGCCAAGTGATTATAGTACTCCAGTTATGGAAAACAAATTGTGGTTGACCCAATCGCCGAAGAACCACATACCATAGTTGTTCGGAGAATTCAAAATGAAGAAATAAGTGATCTTTAGTTTCATATTGCAGGTTTCATAGACAACAAAGAGGGGAAATGTTCATTCCCCACCCTACCAGTCTTGCACGAAACATGGTTTAAAATCGATATTGATCGTTAACAAAATACTTACCAAGTTAAAATTTCGGATATAATAGTCTAAGAAAAATAAGTATAAGACAAAACTAAATATTGGTTTATATGTTACCATATAATGGCATATTCCAGCGATAATCGATCTGTAGGAGATGTTGTAAAAAACAGGAGAGTGTGTATCTTTTCTTTAATTGTGACTTTGCCAAAGCAACTTGAAGAGCTTCAGGAATCCCAAACCCGATTCTTTATGATTCGGTAGCAAGCTTGGAGAATAAGATGAGAGCTATTTTCTTTTTTAACACATCTTCAAGAGCTCCTCATTTAAAGTAGCTTTCAATATGGATTTTATGGAGAATATGGAAGAGCAGAAATATTCTTCTGTTGTAATAGAAGAATATACCATGGAAAACAAATATCAAGTTAGCAATTGTAGATGCAACAGAATGGATAGAGAGTTCACAGCATGGGCGGACCCAGCTTGCCAAAAGGTGGGTCAGTTGCACCGGTAAAAATATATATATTATTTAATTGTTTTCCTATTATAGTTATATAGAAGTGATGTAGTGGTTATGAATGCACCACCTAAACTGTGAGGTATAATGTTTAAATTCCCCTAAAACATCTTTTTGTACTATGTAATAATTTTTCCTATGCCAATGGTTCACAGTATGTTCAGTCTATGAGAAATAGAACTGAAAATTTTCTCCATTCGTGTGGAGGGCTACATCGTTGGTCAAAGCCCGTAGAAAGATGGACAAAGTGTAACTATGATGGTGCCTTTAACAACATGGAGAATCAAGCTAGTGCGAGATGGGTTATTCATAATGAAAGAGGTACTTATCTTAGGGGATGTTATGCAAAGGAAGGAATACGAGTATTGATTTAGAAAGCGAATTTCAAGCTCTCGTCTTTGATGTGCAAAGCTGCTGGTGCAAAAGTATCGCAAAAAATTTGTTTTGAAGGTGATAACAAATAAGTATATGATATTCTTAATAGATCTTGGCTCAACTTTGGTGTGTTTAATTAGTTTAGGGAAGTAAGGTTTTGGAAGGATAAATTCAAGGAAGTTGAATTTTTATGAGTTAACAAAGAAGCAAACAAACCAGCTGATATAATTGCTAAACAAAGGCTTTTCCAAGATGTCGAGTTTTGTTTTTATTCATATGTTCCTTCCATAATTACTCATGATCTACACTGCAATTTCTCTCGTATTAATCATTAACAAGGAAGATGTTAAAAAAATGACATATTCCAAATTATTAAGAGCAATTGTCTTAAATATCACAAAATAAAGTTTTCTTGCCACATTTAGCACACATTTTCATTTATGTCATATATAGCCTTTTATCAAATAACAATTTTCTTATATAGCACAAATCCCCTAACCTCATGTTTTTTTTTGTCATTAGATATAAATTAAAACGGTTTAGAGATCCAAATCAGGGGTACATTGTTTACATAAGCAATCTCATGCGGATAAACTGCACTACGTGCTAACTTATCTGCTTTAGAGTTTAGATTTCACGAAATAAAAGAGATAGAGAAAAAAAAAGAGAACAAATCCTTGATTCTGACGAATTCTTCCAGATATGTCGAGAAACCAGGCGAAATAAAGAGATAGAGAAAAAAGAGAACCTCATGCTTTTATGATTTAGGATTTAAGATTTATAAAATATTAAACTCTAAACATTACCTCATACTCTTAAAAACTATACACTAAATCTTAAAATAGTTAACTCAAACAAAAAAAATTAAATTATAAATTTTATAAAATACTAGAAATATTTCATAATATTTTTAGAACTATTTCTAACCAAAAACTTCAATGCTATTTTAAAGAAATTTATCAATTATTAATCCAATACTTAAATATTCGAGTTCGAGGTGCGGAAAATGAAAGACAAGTTAAAAGAGGAAAACTCCCAAAGTCTTTACCTTCTCTCACCAATTCACTATGCAATTGGCAAACACACGCATTTATCTTCTACTTCTATTCATGACAGGAAAAAGAAAAAAAAAAAAATCTTCTACCTTTCTACTCTTATTGGAGGATGCTTGCGTTGTAGGGCGTCTTAGATGCTTCAATCACTTCATTATCTTCCTTCTTTCTCTCTCTCTCACTTCTTCTTCTCTTCCATTGTCACTTTTTGTGATCTACAACATTTGCTCTCCAATGGCTTAGGTTTTACGAAACCAAAGATCTGAAAGCTTCTGGCTTTTCACTGTAAATCGCAGAATCGAGATGACCCAGTAGCCAAAGCTCGGGTCTTTGGGTTATTCAGGGGTTTTAGGGTTTTGTTTTGTGGTGCAGAAGCAATGGTGGATTCAAGTGGAAGTTGGAAAGATGCGTATAAAGGAATGTCGTCAGATAATGTAAAGGGTTTAGTGTTGGCTTTATCTTCAAGCTTATTTATTGGTGCTAGCTTTATTGTGAAGAAGAAAGGATTGAAGAAAGCTGGTGCTTCTGGTCTCAGGGCAGGTTTTATTCTCACTACTTCCTCAGCTCTTTAACTCTGCTTTAAGTAATTTGGGGGTTTAAGAATGTCTAGAGATCAATCTGTGTTAGCTTCACTTGAAAATGTGTGTTGAAATTGAAGACTTTTGGTGTTAAGTAGCAAAAGTTGAAGCTTTTTTTTTGGGCTATTGATTTTTTTTCTGGAAGATGTATGGAACAAATATTTGTTATGTACTTTATTTTGTTGTGAGTTTCATAATCAATGGTCTCTCAAAGATTATATTGGTATTGTGGCTAATTTTGTTGGTGACATTTCTGTAGGGTCTGGAGGTTATTCATACCTGCTTGAGCCTCTTTGGTGGTTAGGCATGATAACAAGTGAGTTTTTTTCTTGATTCTTACAGGTTTCGTTTAAGACTTTTTTTTTTTAATCTGAGGATCGGTTTAGGTGTGCATTGTGGTGTTGGCATTATTGTTCTTGGAAGATTGTGGTGGTATTTATGGTAGAGACAATCTTTGCTTGTTTTGTAGTGATTGTTGGGGAAATTGCAAACTTTGCTGCGTATGCGTTTGCACCTGCCATTCTAGTTACTCCTCTTGGTGCGCTTAGCATTATTATCAGGTCTGAAAAAATTCGCAAGTTTCACAAGCAAAAGATGTTTTAGGCTAGCTAGACTTTCGCTATAGATTGAATTTTGATATTGACAACTTCATATAAGCTAATGATTTTAAGTTGTGTATTGAATCCTAGCGCTTTTATTTGTTGTGTTTTTGCAGTGCTTCTCTTGCGCATATCATCTTACAAGAAAAGTTGCACACTTTCGGGATCCTTGGTTGTGCTTTATGTATAGTTGGTTCGATAACAATAGTGGTACATGCTCCAAAAGAACAAGAGATTGTTTCCGTTTTGGAAGTATGGAATCTTGCCACAGAACCTGGTACAAGCTCTTAGTCTCTCTCTTTCAAGTCCAATATCGGCATATGGCTCATTAAGATATGTATGATGATGGTTAGTTTTTGTGTGTTCTTTAACAGCTTTTCTTTTCTACGCTGCGGGTGTGGTAGGAGCAACCATTTTACTTATAGTTCAATTTACACCACTTTACGGGCAGTCTCATGTTATGGTCTATATTGGTGTTTGCTCTCTCATTGGATCATTATCGGTACGTGATCAGTCTAGAATCTTACATGTTGATACATTTACCAAGTTGGAGTGACAATATTCGTGACAATTTGCAAACAGGTTATGAGTGTAAAGGCGCTTGGGATAGCGTTGAAACTCACTTTTTCTGGAATGAATCAATTAGTTTACCCGCAAACATGGGTCTTCACGGTTATAGTTCTTTTGTGCGTGATAACACAAATGAACTATTTAAACAAGGTAAGTAAAAGTGGCAATTCTACACATTTTTGTCACTTTTTTTCGGGTTCATTTCGGGTTCTCACTTTTTTCATTGGCAGGCGCTTGATACGTTCAACACAGCAGTGGTTTCTCCCATATATTATGTTATGTTCACATCATTGACGATCTTGGCTAGTGTCATCATGTTTAAGGTACTTCTTGTTTCTTTTTCTTCTATTCTCCTTATGTTATCAATCTGCTGCGTTTGCATTTATATGTGTAAAAATTTTCTTAAAAATGAAATATTTTTTGCAAAGTGTTAAATGAATTCGCTATAGGCAATCAGAGTTTCTCCTTCCATTTGTGTTTACATTACACTAAAGATTTTGGTTTCATTTATAAAAATACACTTCTGTAAATGCAAACTAAACAATTGAGAGGCCATAAACAAGAATAAGATCTTTGCTTGTTTGGTGATTACAATGTTGAAACAGGATTGGGATCGGCAGAGCGGAACACAGATCGTGACAGAGTTGTGTGGATTCGTCACAATCCTATCCGGAACCTTTCTTCTTCACAAAACAAAAGACATGGTTGATGACGAGTCTAAAGAAAGTAAGCACATGTTGTTTCTTGATTTGTTTGCAGGATATATGATCATTTCAAGTTTTATCCAGAAATCGATAACTAACAGCGATCAAAATGCAGATTTATCATTAGAGGATAATCATCTGCTTCTGCGACTTCCAAAACATTCAGCAACCGGGAAAGAGATTGCGCAGGAAGGCATCATTCTCAGTTTAAGACGCCAAGAGTCTGCAAAGTCACCACGAACTGCTCGTCAGATTAAGCAAGTAGAAGAGGATCTTGAAGCTGTACCACTTCGAAGACAAGAGAGTTCGTCACGTTCATAAGATTGGTTTGCCATATATGCACGTATATATCATCTTTATCTCAAGGTCATATAATCGGCCATTTTTTTCACAAAATCTTTCTTGTTATAATGAAAACTTTGGTTCTTCAGAACTGTAACTTGTCACTTTTCAGAAGAAACAGTTTATATACACACGTTTTTGTGATATCCGACTAACGGGTGAACATGTTACGAGAATTGTCCTTGATTTTATGCCGGTGTCGCAACTAAACAGAATCAAACTAATCCAAACCGAACTTAAACACAGAATCCAAATGGAACTAAAGGGGAACCACAAACAAACATGATATGGCTTTCAGGATAATCAATCAGAACTTTGTGAGTTCTTGTTGCAATCATACTGATACAAACTACAAAGCCTAATGAGAAGCAATGAATTGAATAAATCGGAAGGCATTAATGAATTGAATAAAACCGTTGAACTGAATCGGCCTTTCTTTCTTTCGTTTTCTTTTTCAACTGAAACACCTGTCTTTCTTTCTCTTAAAATCACCTCACATTTGTATACCTTTAAACGGCGTTCTCACCTGAAACGTGTGTCGATCTTTTCACACAATGTTAGTCTCGGAGAGAAAAAAAAATCACTGTGGTGTTTTACTCTTACTCACAGACAGTACAGCCGCGATAATATACAGCAAGCTCGATACATCATTCAAAAAATGGTCGTGTTACTGTGTTGCCGCTTGAATAAGGTTTCGCTTCTCCTCTGATCTGTGACGGAACAATTTGGTGATTTTTCTCCTCTCGCAATCCTACAAATTTCACAAGGGGGAACACTTAAAACTTTTCTTCTTGATACATGATTCGCTCAGGCTTATGATATGAACCTAACTCAACGAACAATATAGCCAAACCTGAATTATGGCACTTCCCTACGTAGGATTTGATTCAAGTAGAACAGGTAATGCAACCAATCTTACATTCGTATTCATCACTTTCTATAGACTAGTTTCGTATTTTCAGCTCTGATACTGGTTTTTATATCTTACAGATGCTATACTAACTCCACTTTCAAAAAAATCCTTTTAAGTATAAGCAAGGCAAATCCACTGATTTTTATAAGCATCAGGAAGGTTAATGTGGAATCGAAACAGGTTCATGGAGGGTTATTAGAAACATGAATATTTTACCTTGAACATGTGAAGATTAAATGGAGTGTCAGGATTCATCCTTCTTAATTTCTGGTAGGTGTATGCAAAGCTCAGCTGATCTCGGGGAGTGAAGCGTTCAACTTCGTTGAACCAAAGACAGGAGAATAGGTTTGACATGAGAGTATGTTCCCGTACTATAAACGACCCTTCTGGAACATCTGTAATCAACATACACAAGGAGGATTACAGTCACCAAGTGTAAACACAACAACATATGAATGTATTGACTACATATCTATTGGTCAACCATATAGCATATGGCAATAACCATTCTTAACCCAAAAAGAAAACATAATTTGAACACTAGATAACAGTTGACTGCAATCAGATACTTTTGACCAACTTGCACGGGAGATTCAAACCAAAATGCAAACACTTGGCAAAATTTTAAATGTGAAATCCCACATGCAAATACAACCTGTTAGCATAGTTTCACATGAAAAAAAAACTATTTTTATAATTCTTTATCATGCTTAATACTATTTTGTTACTTTTCAATGCACAGTTGTCATTTTGTTTGCAACTGTTTACCAGTTTCTTACTAATCACTCCTGATGCAAGTTATAAGCAAACATGAGCAGTTATGGTCACTAACTACAGAAAATGCACCACCCTAAGCAGGTTATATTCATGGTTTGTAGTAGTTATCCAAAATAACTTACTGCTAGGAAGAAGCTTATTGGGATCTGAAGCATTAAATCTCGTCAGCCCGTCAGTCTTGTAAAACTCAAACTGCTGATCAATGACAGTATGATTGTACTTGTTCAGCTTCTTGTTTTGTGCAACCTCTTCCCATAGGCAATGGCGGTCGTAGTGATTGGAGATAGCATACTCGTGCCCTTCACGCCAGAGAAAGTATTCCAAAATAAGTATCGGGTCCAACTGGAGACGTAACTTGCTGTCCAACCAGATTGAGTACCTAAAAGAATATACATCGGATGAGTTTCTGTATGCTTCTCTATAGATCTATTTTGAATTGCAGAGCTTTAGGTGGATAACCAAAATAATTTCCAACATCAAAACGTTAACATATTCAGAATTTGACTCATTCGTAGCTTAGTAAAAAAAAATTAATAATACTCAACCGAGAAGTGCTTCTCTAGACGCTCTTAACTTTGGCTAACTGTAACTGCAGAACGAAATTGTGCTAGTTTAGGCCTATTGAAACCTATCCCAGCAACATGAGTCTCACCTTGCCGATGGGAAAAGTCTGTGTGGTAACAGTTTTGGTATTTTGCCTACCCTCCGCATATCTGCGTAAGGAAGATTCCTTACGACGACCAACTTCCACAAACCAATGAATCCAGCTCCATCTGGGGTTTGGCCTTCTGCAGAAAGTGTTTGCATGGTAATCTCGTCCACGAACACCACGAAGCAAACATCTTTTCTTGAAAAACTACTTACCTAAATGAAGAGATAAATCCCAGGTTAGCACAAGTAATGAATATAAATCTGATGAAATCAGCGTGTGAACAGAAAAAACCACATAAAAAAAGAGGATCTGCTATTGAGATTCTTAAGATATGTTTAGGCGTTTATTGCACTATAATCACGCCAAAATGAATGCAGCAAAAGCTACTAACAAGTCAGGGGAACCACTGTTAATTTCCTGATGGTCATAGAGCTTTAAGAGATGGTTGTATTCATGATAATGGAAACACCCATCAAACAAACTTTTTCAAATGCCTGGCATTCAAGTATTCATAACTCAGCATTTGCAAGTGGGTTCAATGGCGATTATATATACAGCAGGAGATATTTTTATGCAACCAATACATTTTCTAATATTCTGCAGTCAATCACAATTGTCAGCTCCTCATCTTCATCTAGGTTACTACTGCTTATTCAGTTCATGTTGTTCAAAAGTTGATCAAACTCAGCTAGTGAGTATCTATGTGCCACAAAATGTCTAAAGTCTCCATGTATGTGGGATGGGCTATTTCCATGTACCCCACCCGATACTTACAGAATAGCGGTTTGAATTTTCAAATCCTAGATGTGGAAATAAGAATAGAAATACAGTATTAAAATACATCAAGGGCTGACTGTATCATACCATTTTACTAGCAGGATGCCTCAAGCGATCAGAATTGCCAAAGATACAGGAGATCACCGCAATGTGGCATCTACTGATATAGTTAGCATCATCTTCTGTCAGGTCAAATCCAGTACTTGGCAATCCTTCAGGGGGTTTGACAAAGCCACAATGGATTTTCTTGTCTTGAACCAAGAAAGAGTTTTCTCGTTCCTGTAAGCTCTGGTGACCTGCAAATTTAGGCTCCCACTGTTCTTCTCCATCGGGTTTATCCTCTATCTGGATGTATTGTAAGGAAGGTCTAGCAAATTGTTGAGTGTTCATAGGCTCTTGTATTTGTAGACTGGAATTCAACAGCTTCATCTCGCAAGATATACCTAGAAAAATTTGAACAACATGAGAATTCTGAGCAGCAAGTACCCAGAATATGTTATGATCCCAGCTAATTATAAGGCAATTACCTGAAAATCTGTGACTTCGAGCTCTTCTTTTTGTATCAGATTGTGATGCTTTCCCAGACTTACCAACCATACCAACAAGAGAAGATTTCCCACGTGACCTTTTCCCTGTAGCTCCACTAACCTTTTCAGTTTTATGATGCTTAGTCATGGGATGACGAAGCTCAGAAGCATTCTCTTTGTGAGATTCTTCAGCATCATCCTCTTTGTTCCTTTGATTAGTTTTGTGAGATTCTTCAGCATCTTCCTCATTATGCCTTTGATTAACTTTGTGTGATTCTTCATTTTCATCCCCATCATGCCCCATATCAAAATATTCATCTCCTTGAGTATCATGAGAATCAATTGAATCATCTCCATTAGAGTCTGTATCAACCAGCTGATGTTGTTCACCATTATCTTTCAATGACTGACCACCTTTCTCAAGAGAAGCCTGATACTCTACTTCATATTTCTTTAGTTCATCACGTCCAGCTTCATTGTAAAAACCAACCCCCCTAAAATCTGAACCCTTCAGAGGATTTCGCAGCGATCCATCCTTTTTCACTTCAGACACTGATCTCTCCTCAGCAACAGATTTATTATCCTCAGAAGCTACCTCAACATCATCCTCATTATAATCTTCATCCCGTCTTCTATCATCCTTATCCCAATATCTCGAGTCTCGTCCATGTAACACTGAACCATGGCCAAACTTGAGTATTTTCAAAGGATCTGTTCTTGATACATTCGTCAGAAAATCACCTTCAGAAGTATCAATTCCTGCCAAATTGTAAGAGAAAGCATTTAGCTAGATCAATTTCTCTATCAGCTAAAATTCTCTAAGCCAAAATCATCTGAAATCAATCTAAAGAGGATCTAGCTTCATACAACAAACCTTCATATCTGCCGAAATTAGTATAACCGGAGATATAATAGTACACTGAAACACATACAACGAGCACAACACAGAGAACAAACACCACGGAGCCAACGCCGAAACGGCGATTCCTATCCAACCGAGTAGATCGTCGCCATCGACTAGCTTTCCCGTGCTGCGTTACTCCTCCGAAACTTCCACCGCCGTTACGGATCCCGATCGCTACGTGATCCGACGAAGCTCCTCCACCGTTGACATAAGGATTGTAACCGCCACGACCTCCAAATCTCTCCGTTCCTGATTGCCTATACTGAGCCATTCTAGCATTGTCGACGAGCCTCTTCCTCCTCCGTCACCGTCTCGTCTCCGGCTAAATCACCTTGTGCGTAGATATATAGAGACGCAGCGAGAGTGGAGAATGTGAGGAGAAATTTGAAGTATGAATGAAGCAAACTGATTTGATTTTTGGCGATACTTGACGAAGAAGATCGATTAAAACCATTTTAAATCAATCTGATTGGGTGAGGTGAAGGCGCGTGAATTGTCACGCGCTGCCGAGCTATATGACGGCGTGTGTGTGGATCAGCAACAGTTTGTCTGACGTGGCATGAAATGCAGTTACGAGACTGTCCTTTGGATCCGACCCATTAGTATTGGGTTTATTTATTTTTGACAAATTTGATGTCAATGACTAATATACTCTATCCGTTTCAAAATATAAGATGTTTCGAGTAGTTTTTTTTTTTGTTTTAATATGAGATGTTCTCATTTTTCTATTTAACTTTAACTTTATTGAATCTTGTGTGACCAATAGTATTTTACAGTTTTTTCATAATATAGCTAAATTATTTTTATTTTATATATTAAATGATACTTTTTAAAAGTAAAAACAACTTTTTAATATGCGTAATTTCACCTAAAATATCATATATTTTAAAATGGAGGGAGTACGTTTTTTTAAACGTGTAACGAATAAATGTAACTTTTTTTTTGTTTTGTTGTTGTTAATAATAAATGTAACTTCAGTTGATATTTTTGGTGTTAAGCTCAAGTTGTGTATAAGTCTCTCTCAAATGAAGATTTTAGTAGTTTTCACATGGTATTATTGACTTTTTTTTAGGTACAATTGCATAGAGTTTAGAAATTTTAGAGAATGTGCATTGTATAGGTATTTTGGATAAAAAAGGTACATTTAGAAAAAAATAGGTAATTTAAATACATAAAAATTATGATTTTAAAAGATCATAACAAACAAACCTATTGATTTAAAAATATCATTCAAAAATCTCTAGGTTTTTTAAAAACACATACATTACAATTAAAACATTACTTTGTTTCTCTACAAGCCTATTGATTCATGTGTGTGTCAACGATTCATGTGCATGCTTCTTAGTAAAAAAAGGAACGATTTTTCAAGTTGGACTCGATAATTATTGTTTTCTTCGTAACATTACATTATTGTTGTGTGCCTGATTTATTAAGAAAGTCATCAATGTTTTTGTTGGAACCATTTAATGGTAAATAGAACCAATTACTTTTTCGATAACTTTCCGGCGATATTCGGTTGCTGAATTAAATGAAAAATTGATGAATTGAATTCCTTGCAATAAACACTATAACTTAGTCAGATTGCGTTCCTATGAAAAGGAAAAAAAAAGCATTAGCCTTGGGCCCATAAATATTAAGCAAATGTTTTAAATTTTATTTGATATATTATTAAAATATGTATTTTGGTATTATTTTATGTAAGTTTAAACTTCTATTTCATATACTAAAAAAATAGTGTTAATTATTTCTAATATTTTACAAAATTATTTTAAATTTTAGTTATTTTATAGATTAAAAACAGTGTTAATAAAAAATAGATTATAAAAAAAGTACAAAATTATATTATAGCTCAAAAATAATACAAACTTTATTTTCATTGGATAAAAATAGTGTTTATTATCTCTAATTTATTACAAAAAATATGTTAAATTTTAGCTCAACATGGATTTTATCGTGTTGCATTTCTTGTTCGTTGGTAGTTTTTTAATAAAAAAACTAGAAGTTCTTCTCAATTTAAGCCTTCGATCTCAATTATCTGTGTAGATTCAATTGAGTTCAAAGCATCAGGTTTCTTATTGTTGTAGTGATTCGATTTCTTGAGTTATACGCTTTAGCTGCTCCATTACTATCTTTCACTGAAAGCCTGTCACAAACATCTTGTTCAAGAGTCTCATTTGAAAAGTAGTAGTAGATATTGTAAGGGATTAAATTTAATAACATGCATTTTAAAAGAACGTTTGCTATTGTTTTAAAAAGATAAAGTGTGTTTTGCTATTCATTTTACTCGAAAACTCTTGAAAACTTGTATCTTATTAGCACGGCATACAATCATGTTCGAATACGACCATTATAAGTAGTAACAATTTTTTACACTCATTTGCATTTTCTAATGAGTTTGGATCATCCTAAACTCAACAAAAAAATTTAAATATATATACATTTGATGTGTAAGGTGTAAGAGCATATCCATCGGGAGATACTCTCATTAAGGTCTCTCATTATTATAAATATTAGCATTTTCAATATAATTAAATTTAAAATTAAAAAAAAATTGTGCCAATAATAATGACACATGTGTTGTCAAAGTCTCTTATGGGTTTCTTAAAATTTTTCATTTAAAAAAAAATTCTTGTTTTTATTTCTTTTCTCTTTCCTACTTTTATTATTTTAAAAATTTTTAATAATAAGAGACTCCTTCAGAACTCACTGATAGAGATGCTCTAATGTACAAATATTATAACACAGAATCACACATTCAATCATTTTGAAATAATATTTTGGTTATTTTCCTTGTAGTAAAAAAAAAAAACAATATGGGTTTCGCTTTAAATAACTAAACTTTGAGTATAATTCAATTTGTGATGTTGTAATTTGGCTGATGGTTAAGTGGGAGTATAATCTTAACCTAATTTTTTGTAGAGAAAACAAAAGAAAGACACTACAAGAATGCGTGATGCTTTCCGGCGAGTTTTCTAACGGGAAGGGAGACCGTCGGAATTTTCCGACGGAAAACCGACGTCTTTCTGACTAAAAGAATTCCCGTCGGAATTCCGTCAGAAATTTCCGACGGGAAATGTTTCCGTGGGAAATTTTCGACGGAATTCCGACGGGTATTCTTCATCCCGTCGAAAGTCCGTCGGAAAATTATAGACGTTATTAGATAGCCGTTTGATATATTCGCTATTTTAACGGAATTCTGACGGAATTCCTACGGGAAGGTGGTACCCGTCGGAAACCCGTCGAAAAATATATACATTAATATAGTCGTTACATAGCCGTTTAAAAATTGCATATTTCCGACGGGATTCCGACGGGCGCCGAGTTTATAAATATGTTTCCACACTTTCATATCTATTCACACTTTCACAATATCTTGAAAAAAAAAATCTAAAAATTCGTATAGAGAGAGATGTCTTATTCTGGAGATTTTCGGTC
>VBRH01000429.1:61093-71872 GCA_014578085.1 Cardamine resedifolia | reverse complement strand
AAAAAAAAAAAAAAAAAAACCTTTTGATAGTTTATAAAACTAGTCATATATGTATGAATATATGCATGTGTAAGTGTAGATTGCGGTGGGAGATGCATAGACAGATGCAGCAAATCATCGAGGCGTAATCTCTGCTTGAGAGCTTGCAATAGCTGTTGTTACCGTTGCAACTGTGTACCACCTGGCACCGCCGGAAACCACCAGTTTTGCCCTTGTTACGCCTCCCTTACCACTCACAATGGCCGCCTCAAGTGCCCTTGATTCCTATGTTATGTTTTTGTACGTATGACAATAGTAGTATGTATGAGAGAAGCTATAAACTTATAAGATCAATATATATATGGTTCATGTTAAACTAGTATGGGTAGTATCATCAAACCGTGTTTCTTTTTGAGCAGTCGATTTCAGGTTTTTGTTGCAAGTTTTGTAACCCTGATTCCTCAATCCTCAATATATATCATTCTAAATAATTAGATATTACAACAAAATGTTCATCACTAAGATTGCACCATTAGCAGCAGCGTGAACTTAATTGTGAAGTAAATGTAGGATCAGTGATTTGCAACACAATGGGGAATGAGAATTGAAATAAAGATCATAAACGTAAAGGAAATGGGAATTGAAATAAAGAGCAGGAAAAGTGATTAATGGAGACGAAATATAAATCTTTTTTCTTTTAACTTTTTGAATCATTCGGGAATAATATGTGATCCAAAAATCTTAGGATATAATCATAAATAACTAGTTTCGTAAACACTTGAAACACAGATGATCTTAAACACTTGAAACACAGATGATCTATTAATTCTACGATACTTTAAAAAAGAGAGATTGCTGGAGGATTTTTCACTTTGATTTATGTGTGTCGTTGATGTCAATAAAACTGAAGAATAACTCTTATTTTATAAAGGTTTTTGAATGGCGTTTTTCAACCTGTTCAGGTTTGAACCAAGTCAAAACCAAAAAACCAGGAGACGTGGGAGATAAGGTGCTTCAACGATCTCCATGAACATGATTCTCAGGGATCGTGGAACTGCTTTGACTCTCGCCCAAACCCGACCCGTTTTCCTCTGGAGCTCCAACTTGAGCTTAACCACATCATTATGGCCCATTTATTTTCACACACATATTTTTGATTAAGCCCAATTGACTTAATTAAAAATCGATCAAACAGTAACATGAAAGAAAACATAGCCAAAAGGGATAGATCTTGCAAAGGAAGCTAAGAGAAAACAAGACATCCTGACGCTACCAACGTTAATGTCTCGAAAATAGGCTTTGGAAGAGAAAATTAATAATATCTAATTATTATGTGATCGTAGTGTGATCTTCAAATCATTAGGCTTATATTCATCAAACAATATAATGTGTACATCGATGGTTCCAAATGGTAAGTTATTCTTTGGTGATGCCTGGTGGTCAGGCCGGGCACAGACTATAAGCATATCAAACATTTGCTTGGGTCCTTCAATGTATTAAATAATTTTGAAAGCTATTATTTCAACTCACAGCTCTAATGGATACGCATGTTTTAATGGTTTCTGTAGACGTTTTTAAGAAAGCATCTGAGTTTCACTAATGTTGTGGATAAAACGTATTAAACTGTTACTGAACAAGACCATCCTATTGTCATGGAGGATAATAATTCACTGCGGGTTAAGAGTTTATTTTTCATTAATTGGTTCGCACCTTATTTTTCTCTGTTTGCACTATTACAGAGTACATCTCATGAACGATAAAAGAAACCGTTTTAGCTGCCTTATCCATTGCAACCATTCAACTCTTTAACATTTTGGTGGTCACAAATATGCTTAAAGTTATTAGATTTGAAGGAAAAAATACATGACCATGGTGTTTTGAAAATTGGTGAACTTTTTAAATCATTCATTCCATAACAATAAACTGTAGGTTAAAGTAAATTCAATCATTTTGTAAGTGAAAAAACAAAAGTCCAAAAATTAACCTAACCGAAACATTGCATTTTCTTATATACTATACCACTAAATTTATTTGTCAAAATACATTATCATGGGTTTTTGAAGTTGAAGTTAGTGAACCTTCTGAACCAAGTGGAAGGTCCTCTTTTAGCGAATCAAGATTTGACCAGATGGAGAAAGGAGAGAGAAGAAAGCATATACTATGGTTCCAACTAAATTCTAAAAATTAAATTTCAGGTCTTTTCTTTTATTTTTTTTCCCGACCAATTTTCAAGTCTTTTTCTTTGCGTCTGAAATTCCACATTTCCAACAAATATTATAAATTTAAGAAAAAAAAAAAACACAAGACATAAAGCTGAGAGAAAGAACAAAAAGTTAAACCTTAAATTTGTTCATAAAATTTTTTCAATTCCTTCAAAACTTTTGTTTTCTTAGGAAGAGAGCATTCCAATAATGGCGGCACCTCGGAATCTAACAGGTGACGGCGGAGGAAGAGTACTCGTAAAAGACGAAGAGAGCGCCGCTGCGTCGTCGGCAGCTAAAGGAATCCTAAACGATGACTCACCGACGGGTAAAAGAACCAAATCGGAACGATTTCCTCTCTCACGGTGGGAATTCGCCGTGTTTTCCACCGTCTTCCTCATCTTCACCACCGGACTTTTGTGTATTTACCTCACCATGCCTGCCGCTGAATACGGCAAGCTCAAACTTCCTAGAACTATCTCCGATCTCCGATTGCTCAAGTGAGATTTGCTTCTTCTTTTATTTCTAATGTTGAAACTTAACAGTGTTTAGCTTTTTAATTATTCTTTTATCCTAATTTTAAAACCCAAATTGAAAGTTTGGATCTTTACAAGATTTTGAATTGGTTTAGAGAGCTGCAAATTAGCTCAAAGACATGATTTTTATATGTTATGTGGTTGGACTTACCTATATGATGATACAATTCATCTGAACATTTGCAGAGATAATCTTAATTTAAAACCCAAATTGAAAGTTTTGATCTTTACAAGATTTCGAATGTGTTTAGAGAGCTGCAAATTAGCTCAAAGACATGATTTTTATATGTTATGGAGTTACCTATATGATGATACATTGATCTGAACATTTGCAGAGATAATCTTAATTTAAAACGCAAATTGAAAGTTTTGATCTTTACAAGATTTCGAATGTGTTTAGAGAGCTGCAAATTAGCTCAAAGACATGATTTTTATATGTTATGTGGTTGGACTTACCTATATGATGATACAATTCATCTGAACATTTGCAGAGATAATCTTAATTTAAAACCCAAATTGAAAGTTTTGATCTTTACAAGATTTCGAATGTGTTTAGAGAGCTGCAAATTTAGCTTAAAGACATGATTTTTAATATGTGATTTGCTTTGGACTTACATGTATGATGATACATTGATATGAATATGTGCAGAGATAATCTTGGTTCTTATGCAAGTGAGTATCAAGCAAGATTTATTTTAGGTTACTGTTCGACGTATATCTTTATGCAAACCTTTATGATACCTGGAACAATCTTTATGTCATTGCTTGCTGGAGCTCTTTTTGGTGTGGTTAGAGGTTTTGTTCTTGTTGTTCTCAATGCAACAGCTGGAGCTTGTTCTTGTTTCTTCTTATCGAAATTGGTCGGAAGGCCTCTTGTTTGCTGGTTATGGCCTGAAAAGTTGCGGTTTTTCCAAGCTGAGGTTAGTTCGTTTGTGTTTGATTAGCATAATTTACGTCTAGTGCCTTGAAATCTTCGATGCTTTCGTTCAGATTGCGAAAAGAAGAGATAAGCTGCTAAATTACATGCTGTTCTTAAGGATAACACCAACACTACCAAACCTCTTCATCAATTTGTCTTCTCCAATCGTTGACATACCCTTTCACGTCTTCTTTTTGGCAACTCTAGTCGGTCTTATGCCAGCTTCGTACATCACCGTTAGAGTGAGTCTTTAGTTTGACGTCTTATTGCGGTTCTTTAACATTAAACAGAGGCTAATGTCATGCATTTTACTTCATGTACACAGGCTGGTCTGGCTCTTGGTGATCTCAGATCAGTAAAAGATCTGTATGATTTCAAGACTTTGTCAGTGCTGTTCCTCATTGGATCCATTTCCATAATCCCTGCACTCCTAAAGAGAAAGAGAGTATATGAATGAAGATTGAAGATCATAAATATATTTGATTGAGCAGCACCATATATTCTCGTGGTGGGATTTTAATGGTGTTAGCTTAAAACCACTAACTTTGGCCTTTTGATTGGTTTATTTTATATATCCCTCCCTTTCCACTAAGTTATTACTTTCTCGTGGATTCGAAAGCCTTCCCTTTGTAGTAGCAAGTGTTTGTCTAGCTAGTTTATTGAACTGTTAATCCACGATTGGCTTTGTATATTGAATCTTGCTTGATTCAGAGATCTGAATCTGCAGCCTATTGGCTTATGTAGTAACATGATTATGTAAATGCTTGGAGACATTTTAGATGGGTGATTCTGATCATATAATGGTTTTCTTAGTGTATGAAGCAAAAGTATTCATACGATAACAAAATTTGGAAAGTTTATCCTTTGTTGGTTCTCATTTCTCAATTCCAAAACGTATATAGATCGTTGTAATCAGTTTGGTGAATCATCAGATTGTGAAGTGGTGCTTGTGTCCTCAACTCCAAAAGCATCAGCTATATTGAAGTTTAAGTTGGTCCTCATAGTTCTGCTCCTCCCAACTCCATCTCCTTTCTTCATCATAGCAGTAAACTCTGAGAAATCAATCCTCCCATCCTAACAAAACCACACATTTTCATCAGCTTTTGCTTAAAATTCACTAAGAAACTAAGACAAAAGGAGACAAGATAATGAAGGATTTTCTTACATTGTCAAGATCAATCTCTTTGATCATATCGTCAAGAGGAGTGTCACAGAGACCAAACTCTGTGCAGGCTTGTTGAAGCTCATCAATGGTGATATAACCACTACCATCTTTATCAAAGTACGAAAACGCAACCACCAAATTCTCCTCTCTCTCCATCTTGTTCACATGTAATGTTGCTGCTAGAAATTCACCATAGTCTATTGTCCCACTGTTGTCAATATCCGCCTGCCAAACACCATTTAAGCCTCATGATTCCTAGAATCAGCACAACATCGATATTCTAAAAGAGGAGGTTTGTGTTTTGGTATAATACCGCATCCATAAGAGACTTGATTTCTGATTCCATCAGTTCAGATCCAACTCTCTTCAGACCTGCTTTAAGCTCCTCAAAGGTGATTGTTCCACTGTTGTCTGTATCTATCATTTTGAACAATTCCTTCAGACCACCAATTTCTTCCTCCGAGAGTCTCTCAGCAATTACCTAACCGAGAAAATCAGTTCTTGAAAATAACCAAATGGGATTTTGTAGATTCAAGAACACTACAACTCTCTTACCCGTAAGGCCATTTTCTTGATCTTATTCATTTGCGAGAACTGCTTTAGTCGCGACAAAACTGCTGGATCAAGAGGCTTGTCTGGTGCAGCATGTTCATCAATAATCCACGGGTGACCTAATAAAATCATCAGAAGAAAAACTCAATTCTCATATCTTATCCATGCCAGAGAAGAGAAAAACAATCACTATGAATAACTTACACAATGCTTCATGTGCCGAAATACGTTTCTTCGGGCTCCTATCAAGCATTTTGTAAATCAAATCTTTAGCTCCTTCTGAGACACTAGGCCACGGATCAGATTTAAAATCTATCTTCCCTTGCAAAATCTGTCTAAAGATTCCTGACTCGGTTTCTGCAAACAAATTAGACATGGATGATCGATACATAAATCACATAAACAAATGTGCTTGATCCGGTAGTAACAAAGGTACTAGCTTTCATAAACTTACCTGCCCAGAAAGGAGGAACTCCACTTAGTAAGATGTATAGGATAACACCGGCGCTCCACACGTCTATCTCTGGTCCATAACATTTTTTCAGAACCTCAGGTGCAACATAATATGGACTTCCTACTACATCATACAGATACTGCCCTGAAGAGCAAAAATATCAACAAAATTGACAATTTTGTCAACAACTTAATTGGCTAGACACATTCTAGCTATAGCATTGCTGCGTAAGCATAAGCATATGTTACACATATAACAAAACCTTGCAACCAACACATTCATATATCTCTCAACTAAATGTCAAAGCCTGATTAAGAAAATCATGTTTCCCTAACAATAATCAAGCAGAAAATTTGAAACGAACCATTCAACGAAGAAGATTTTGCACATAGCATATCAAGATATCTGATTTTCAGCATTTTTTCGATCATGAAATTAAACAATACAGTTCTTGATAGTGTATCAAGAAGCAATCAAATAAACAAAATGAAGCAAAAATAAAAAAAAACAGACAATTTTGATAAGTGAATTGGCTAGACACATTCTAGCTCTGATAGCATCACTGCATAGCAACATATTACATATAACAAAACCTTGTGATCAACACATATGAATTGACGAAGCTTTTTGCTAAAAGGGATTCACATATCTCAACTAAATGTCAAAGCCTGATTCAGAAACATCGGTCCAAATAAAAAATCAACTTTCCCTAACAATGCTCAAGAAGCAAATCTGAATTGACCATATAACCAAGATCTGATAGCAGCACTGCATAAGCATAACATATTTGAATTGATGAAGTATTTTGCTAAATTGAAAGCCTGATTCATAAATGTCAGAGCCTGATTCAGAAAAATCTATCCAAAGAAAAAATCAATGTTTCCCTAACAATGCTCAAGCAGCAAAACCAAAATGACCGACCATTCAAACAAACATAGTCTTAACCATTTCTTGGATCAAGAAACCAAACAAGACCATTTCTTCAAAAAACTGTATCAAGAACCAATCAAATCAAACCAATTGATTCCAAGATTATAATCAAAACAAAAAGAAGAGAATCAAAGAACCTGGCTTGTAGAAGACAGACAAACCAAAATCTGTAGCTTTGAGTTTAGCATCGTCATCAGCACTATCAAACAAGAAATTCTCAGGTTTGAGATCTCTATGCATAACACCAAGAGAATGACAAGCTTCAACAACACCAAGAATAGTCTTAATCAACTTAGCAGCTTCACGCTCACTAAAATGTCCTTTTGAAACAATCCTATCAAAAAGCTCACCACCTTCACAAACCTCCATAACAATGTGAACAAAAACAGAGTCTTCATAAGTACCCTTGATTCTAACAACATTAGGATGTTCAGAGAGATGATGCATGATCTGAATCTCACGCCATACATCTTCGTAATCCTCACGGCACACAAGCTTACGCTTAGGGATTGATTTACAAGCGTAATTAGCTGTTGAAGATTTCTCTGTACAGAGATATGTTGTTCCAAATTGACCTTGGCCTAGCTTTTTGCCGAGGAGATAGTGATCTCTTAACCTTGGTGTTTCGTATGGAAGAACACTGTTTGAGGGTCGTCTAGGGTTTGGTTTCTCCATTTTCGTGGATTTGAAAGATTCGATTTTTTTTTTTTGGTTTTTGTGAAGACTAAAAGGTGGAAGATGATAGGGGCAAGTTTCAGTTTTTTTTGTTCTTCTTCTTCTTCTACTTCCATGTTTATTTATTATGTTGACTTGTCTTCGTCTTGTCCAATTATTATTATTATTGCTCTTTTATTATCCCGTGACCATATTTTATTTTTATTTTATTGTATTGACCGACTATTACAATAAATTGAATTAATGGAAAAAAAAATTATTGAGAGGTAGAGGGACTGAGAAGCTATTTATGCATTTTTACCACTATTACTAAAAGAAGAGATGTAAAGAAAATAAATACTACTCCTTCCCATTTATATTAGTGTTATTTTAGGCATTACAATTTGTTTATAATACTTATCATTTTATATTTTTGATGTTTATGTTTTGTAAAAATTTCTCTTCTATCTCTATTGTTTAAAGAGAAATTCATTAAAATATTTCAAATGAAGTTATTTGGTTAGAAATAGCCCCAAAAATATTATAAAACATTTAGAACATTTCATAAAGTATAATTTAAAATTTTAAGTTTGAGTTAACTATTTTAGATTTATGATATAGGTTTTAGGTGATAGGGTTTACGATTTAGAGTTTAGAGTTATGGTTTAGTTTTTAGGGGGTAGGTTTTGGGTTTAGAAAACTCTAACCCTAAATCTAAAATCCTAAAAATATGAGATTATGGCTATATATGACCTAAATAAAATTATGTGTTAAATGTGATATAAAAACTTCATTTTATATTTAAGAGAATTGCCCTTGTTTAAATGTTTTAATCAATAAGAAAAATTATAGAATATATGAATAAGAGGTAAATCAGAAAATTTAAAATTTTTTGGAAAAACTTTAAACAATTCATTTTATAAAACGGAGAAAGTAATATTTCTTTTTAACATCCCTTTAATTTAAATTTTAAATGGAATATTTAAGTTGATACATCTATAGTACATCAAATATAAAAAAATTGAAGTACACAACAATATATACATAATTGATCACTAAAAACGATGAAAAACAAAGTTTTACGATTAGTAATATTATATTTATTTATTTATTGGATCCGTATACCTTATGCATCTTGAAACCTTTAGAGTTGTAATAAAAAAAAAATTATTAGGACAAATAAAAGGACACTAGAGGAGTTGAAACCTATAGATTTGTAATAAAATAAAAATCATTTACTTGCATTTTGAAAAAGATAATTATAAATTTGCTTTTTAACCCCATAATAATGTTGAAAATATATTTTAACCACATAAACTCTTTTATAACTATCCTTTGAATAAAAATTGATCCATGTAAAATAATAACTAGCTCCACCACCGAGTGGTATTGAATTCAGAGCATTAACAAAATTACGACATAAAAACATTACTTAGATCTAATACCAATGTCCATCACACTTAGATTGATGTTAAAGTCTGTCTTTATTTATTTGGATTATTAGGTCAAATAAACATTTACAAAATAACTAAAGTAGTTTAGTGGTTTTCAGTTAAATATGAGTATTTTGTTGGTTTATGGTGGATATCGATTTTTTTCAATTACAAAATTATTTAAATCGTTTTCATTTATTCAGTCAAAATTGTGTCATGCTTTATGTCCATTAGAAAATTTAGTGAGTGGACTATTTGACGGCTACACTCACTATCAAAGAATTAATCGGATGATAAAACTTGAATCATCCCTGGTTATTAAAAAAAAAACAATTACAAAATAAAAATTTGCTAATTCGTGTTATTGCATTTCTGTACATATATATGCATTTTATTGCATATATCTTATTATATAAACTTTGATGCTTCTCACGAAAGCTTAACACGTGTCAAAATTATAATTAACAAGATCACGACACGTGTCGATTGGTCGTTTAGATTATGATACGTGTAAAAAATTGTGTTATTTATGTTTTCCTTAATTGAAAAGGAAATTAACCAAAAACTAATAATAATAAAATAAATACTTTTACTTTCGATTTTTTCCTAATATATCTTAAATCTTTTTATTTCAATAATGTTTAAAATTTCCTTATAACTTTATCCTTCTAAAATAATTAAAACTAATTAATTGCATAAGATTCAATTTTCACATGAAAACATAAAATTAGATTTTTTAGTGAAAATTTATAATTAACAAGATCATGACACATGTTGGTTTGTCATTAAGATTATGACTCCTTACTTGAAAAAGAAAACTAAAAACAAAAATTAAATAATAATATTTATACTTTGGATTATTCCATAGATCGATTTATGAACACATAATTTTTTTGTAATAGCTTTATCATAAATTGTAAAAACTAATTAATTGAATAAGATTCAATAATTTACATGATTACAATTTTCACATGAAATTATAGAATTAGATTTTTAGTGAGAAATATTATTCTTGAATGCAAGAAAACCGAACATCAAAAAGTTATAAATACCAAAATACTTCAAATAAATTAGGATAAACAAACAGAAATTTGAGATGATATATAGTGGGGGAAAACAACGAAATGAGAATTCGAAAAATGATGATTATTGTTTACTTGCAATTTATAAGATAATATAAGTTATCCATGGACACAGAGAGGATCATTAACGTCAACTCAATGAATCAAATTGGCAAATTAGTGACATCAAGAGTGTCATGAGAATCTCATAATATCGTTAAACATGTTTATTTGATTCGTCGACAAGAGCTACATATAATTGGCACAAAATAATAAATTAGTTAGAAAAATGCATAAAGTTCTATACCTAAGAACTTTCATATATTTTGGTTATTTTGGATATTTTTTGGTATTTTTGATATTTCGGTAAAAAAAGTTGATATTTTTGGGTTTATAATTGTAGAGTAATTAGGTTATATAAGTCTAAATATAATTAATATTTTTGAGTATATAATTGTGTTTCGAGTATTTCGGGTATCCATTCGGTTTTCGATTTGGTTCGGATTTGGTTTTTTAGATGTAGGAGTTTATAACCCATTCGGGTTTTTGTCGGTTTAGTTTCGACACCCTTTTACGGGTCTATATTAATTTTAATATATAAATTTAAATTAATTTATTTATTTAAAATAAACTTAAGTAAATAATTGTCTTCTATAACGAAATATGTTTTATTTTTCTTTTCCTGCTAAATTTTTAAGAAATAGTATATATCATTAACAACAAATTTTATATTTTATATATATGGTTAAATATAATTTATTTTAAAATTTAAAAATCCGTCTATTGGACGGATCCTAATCTAGTTTTATATAAAACATGGTATTATATAAAATAGTGTGTTAATCTCTGTGTGAAAAGTTCATCCACTTTATATTATTTGGAAAATGTGGAAGGT
>VBRH01000429.1:21954-45545 GCA_014578085.1 Cardamine resedifolia | reverse complement strand
TAAAAAAAAAAAAAAAAGAATTCTATTCGTGAAGTTTTGCTATCTCTATATGCACAAACTTCATTCGGACAAGCCAATAAAAAAGTTATTGATGTGTTGTCAAAATATGTGTAACAGACTCCGTACAAAGACGAAAGAGAAGGACGTGGAAATAAATTTCTAAATCCAAAACAGTATGGTCGCTTGATCTCAGATCTTTATGATCCATAACCCTCTTCATGCCTACTACATATCCATATCTCTGTTTATCAATATTTGTTTAGGTTTTGATGATAAAGGTTTAATTTGGCGCAACGAAATTATAAAAATATTATGTTGGTTTTCAATTTTAAAAATGAGGAGATTCAAAAAATTTTTAAAAAAAATTCTAAAATTTTTCAACTTTTAAATTTAAAGCTCTATAATGAAAGTTCACATGACGGTTTTTCGGTGAAAGTTCAAAATATATATTTGAATGTTTTATTCAAAACCAAAATTGATTGGACAATTTACTCATTTTGAAAAAAAATCAAGTCCTTCGTGATAGAGGTTTATGTCTATTTTCTTAATTAAACTTGATACACTGTAACCAAATCGATGATAAAAAAATACATTAAAACCTCTATAAATTAATAATGTTGAGACTTTGATATTTTATTAATTTATAATGATATTAATTTATCTATCACTATAAATTATTAACTGAATTTTGTAACAACATCTACAAGTTTAAAAAATATAAATCATATTAATATTTTATGAATTATTAATCTTGATAAAATAATATTTAGAAAAAGTAACAAACTGAATTCATTATTACCAAATTCAGTTTGGTGGTGCAATGGTAAAATTTTTGATATGTTCTATTTTAATACAACATTCATAAATTTTAGATATAGATTAGTGATCTCAATCATCATAAAAATGGATTATAATAGTCTCTTACAATACCAAAATGAAAGTGATATATGTGAACGGATCAAAAGAAATTGTGGTTATTATTTGTAAAGTTAAATTATAAAGTTAAAAACGATTATATAGTTGCTTTACAACTAACAACAACTTATAACCATAGTTATATCGTTTAAAATGATTTTCATTCGCAGTTTGAAAATATAACTTCATCAAATGTGTAATGTAATAAGAAAATTTTAAAAATTAGAAAAATATAGAGAAAGTTTAAATTAAAAAAAATATCATATACTTATATTACCTATATTTGTGTATATTCATAGAATTATTCATTTCTAATATTATTGGACTCATATATTTACATAGAAATTTCTAAAAAATTATTATATCATTATCTTATCTAATTTTTCTCATTTTTACATTGTTCTAACTCGGGCCGGAGAATTTTATTATTTATAGTGTTCATTAATTTACAGAGTATTAATTTATAGAAGTTTTATTGTAGGCTAACAGTTTCAGCACATGAGTGCTAGCTGAAGTAGAATATACTTTCTTTGTTCCTTAATAATAAGTGTTTTGATTGAAATTCGGTTTAGGCATACATCTAGGCGTTATTTAGGCGTTATGCGGTGACTTGGCGCCTAGATGCTATTACGCGGTGACTCAGCGCCCTAATTTTATGATATACGGTGCTTTATGCAGTTTAAATAATCATACGCGTAATAGCATATAGGCACCCAGTTACAAGGCTACGCGGATGCCTTGGCAGATTCTAGGCAAAATTTTTAATTTCTTAATAAAAACTTATATAATTATATATATATTATGTAAAATTTATTTATTTTAAATCATATGTTTTATAAGTTTACTGAATTTTATTCATTTGAAAATAATGTTTAAACACTATACATTTATCCAAATTTACATAATTATATATATATATATATATTAAAAAATATTTAATCTGTCTTAGCCTCATCTAGACATCCGCATATACGGTTAGACTCTAGGCGTTCATCCACCGCCTAACGTGTTTTAAAACAATAATAATACAATTTTAAGATTATGCACATATATTAAGAACAATCAATATGCACGTGCTTCATAATTAGTTATCATTTATTTTATTTATATTAATTATAAGTATTAGGAGTAAAAGTAGATAATATTATATGAATTTTTGCATAGAAAACATAAAACATGAATCTTTGTGAAATAATTTTTTTTTTCTAAAACATACATTATTAAAAAACAGATGGAATAGTATATAATATAACTACAAAATATAAAAACATCAACCTGTGAAGTTGCATTGGACAAAATATAAATGATACATGCATTTCCCTAGTACTATACCCAATATAGATCTGCATTTATCTCTTATACAGTAGCCCATGAGTTACTATATTACTAATAAAGTCTGCATAAGTACCAAGAGAAAGTAGGATTAAATTACAAATATGAAAATATTACTGTACTTGAGTCATCTAAATTTGAAGCATTTTGTCCTCGGCCACACAGAATCGATCCTGAGATTTTTGAGGTTTTACACAAAATAAAACAATTAGTTCAAAACTTTAATTGTAAATATATATATATATATATATAATATTTTAAAGATATTAAATATCATATAAATCATTATAATTTTTTTTCTGGAAACAAAATAACAATAATATAACAATTTTTTCAAGAAATAATTTAAACATTAAAAATTTATTATATTCCCGAATTACTCTTTCATTTCTTCTATAATTTTTCCTCTAAATATAGTTGTATACATTTACTATTTTAAAAATGGGTCCCGCTAAAAATGAGGATCCTATACGATTGCCGGCTCTGCATAGAGGACTTCACATATATATATATATTTCATTTCACTTTGCTTTGAGTTGATCGAAGTTAACATTCCTTTTTACAGTTTTTTTTCTTTCAATTAGAAAGTTCACAACTCGGTGAAGAATTCTTTTTTGTTTTTTTGCCAAATTTGATTATACATACAAAAGCATAAACCACCAATTTTGTGAAACAACTAGAACTTGGAACCAACGAATAAACTTCTATTTTTGTTTAACAAAGAATAAATTTCTAAACCAAGTGATGGTTGTCTAGTGGTTTAAATTTGAGGAAGAATTATCTTGTAAATCTAAGGTAGAGATCGATTATCTTTAAAATTATTTATATTATTCACATTTGGTCAATCGAAATAGTGTAATACTTTATGCTCATTATAAAATCTGGTGAGTGAACTACTTGACGGCTACACTCACCATGAGAAATTAATCAGGTGTTAAAAGTCCGAATCACCCCTTAGTTATATATACAAAAATGAACTATCATATGAAATCCGATATCCATCCTTTTGCAAATTTAGTAAGAGTAACTTAGTTAAACAAGTCACTATATTATGTAGTCTCAAGCCGTCACTATTTTGGCATATATGAGGAAATGTAAAAACCTTATCTGATTGATAGTAGAAATTAAGTGAATGGAGAAGTATGGAGAGAAGGATCATCCTCGATGAGCAGTAGCAGAAACCATGTGCATTTCCCCAGTCACTGTATCGTAGCTCAATCCATGACCCATTTTATATTAACCACACATTCTCTCTCTCTCATGAATACGTAAGTCCTCACGAATAGTTTGAAAAATCAAAGTCATCGACTCACGTTAAGTCCATTATTCCCCAAAATCATCGTTAGACTTAGGACCAAGCTAGCTAGCTACGATCATAAAGTACTCATTTCACATATTATCAAATATAGATGTTATCTTTTGAAGTTTATTATCCCTTTTGATAAAAGAACTTTCCCATGTGTACTTGTATTGCTCTAGATAGAGGATTTACCTTATCCTTTTGAATATTGTTTAAATGTTTTTCTTGGTTTTAATATTGTACTATTAACTAGTTATTTAATTACTCCGCGCCATGCATGGACATGAGATTCGTGTCATAAATAATACTTTTTCCGTTTCACTACATATATCGTTTAAAGTTTTCTCATGCATATTAAAAATTAATTAAATTTCCAATCTTATCATTTATTAATACATTCTATATTTTCTGTATTGGTTAAAATTCTGTAGTGGAAATATAAAACGAGGCTTATTCTGAAACAAAATTTTACTTTTACAATGATACTTAATATTAAATGGAGGGAATATTACTTAATAATGTGATGTTTGTTATACTAACTATGAAAAATGTTTAAGGACTTGGAGAAATTAAGAACCGAAGGTCCATAACTCCTAGAATATATTAAAAAAAATGTTTAGACAAAAGTATAAAGATGGCTTAAACAGTTTTCATCTCTGTGCATTCATTCAAAAGCATATTAAAAATCGAAACGAAAGAGTATATGAAAGCTGCGTTCATGTAATTTAGATGGCACACATTCCCAAGCCCTACAAGGCTACAAAGTAGTAATAAAAATAAGTATGTACAACTATATATAAAGTACCCAACTTCCAAATCGAAGTGGAAAACACAAAGATCCCCACAAAATCCGTTATTGTCCTGTGAATCACAAGTCACACCCAAAACAAATAGGTCATTATTTAACTATATGTCGAACAAGGTCATTGACATGCACTTCCACGAAGAAGAAGAAGAAAATAATGGAGGGAGCAGATCATCCTCAAGAACACCGAGAGGACATTTCGTGGTTTACGTTGGTACGAAGAAGAAGTTGGAAAGATTCGTAGTCCCCACAAGTTTTCTGAAGAGCCCTTCTTTCCAGAAGCTTCTAGAAAAGGCGGCGGAAGAGTTTGGTTACGCGGAGGCTTACCGGAACAAGATTGTCTTGCCCTGTGATGTCTCTACTTTCCGAAGTCTTGTCATGTTCTTGACTTCTCAAGACAAGTCACATTAACCAGATGAGCCCACTACTACGTCGTCCGAATGAAATGGTCATATATCTCATATGTATGCGTTATAATTTAAATCTAATAATGTACTATATAAATCTAATAATGTATTATATAAATCTAATAATGTACTATATATATTCTAACTTAATTCAACTACGAGTGTAAGATATTTATTTATCAGATATTGAATATAAATTCAATGTGCTTTTGATTGCTAACTTAGCACAACGCAAACCTTACTTAGGTATTTTATATCAAGCATAAATCCACAAACTATAATCAAATAAAGGATGATATTGGACTGTCGATTATTGTGTCGCACTAGTTTATATTTTCAACACACAGATAAACGATTAGTCGACTACGTATGTCCTTTACTGTTATGTCACGTGTTTTGTTTTTCTTGTATAAGTACACATGTAATCATATCAATAAATACAAATTGTTCATAAATTTCACGTGGTATCAGATCAGAGATCCAAACTCTAAATTTTCTCTACATGTTATGAATGATATATAAATAGACTTTTTGATAAATGTAGTGATAGCGGTTTGATCTCTTACACTATCTAAAAGAGAGGTAAACCATAGGTGTAGCCGAAAATGAAGTATAAAAGCATGTTTAATTTTTTATGAGCGTATCTATATATATATATTATCATAGTTAGACCATGTTAGGGTTATTAAAGTTATGGTTAATATTAACCTCCGGTACAGTTGTGATTTTTTTTTTAAACTTTAACCTTAATTATGTAATATTCAGTTAAAACGGTTACGGTTCAACCAGTTACGGTTATATATGGTTACGGTTAAATACGATTCAATTATTTGATGATTAAAATAAAAATTAATATCAATAGCACTTTCAGTTTACACAAAAAATTATGGTTATGATTAATTATATATTCATTTTGTTATATTTTTTAAATGGTTACGTTTATAATTTTAAGGTTATAACTATGTGGTTAACCAACGGTTTTATACGGTTACAGTTAATTTATGGTTACGGTTAATAATTTACGGTTAAGCATAACTAATATATTTTGACGGTTAACAGTAATGGTTTTTAACCATTTTATATGGTTACGGTCCGGTTACGGTCCGGTTACAGTTGAAAACAATGCGGTTACGGTTTAAAATACGCGGTTACGGTTAGATTTTGGCCTTGCCTAACCATAATTACCTTATTAATGAGATTGATAATATTGACATTGACAACATTATATACATACTTTAAAAGTCTCATTCAGTACCATGCACATAGAAGTTGATTTTTTTTTTTTTCCGAGCTTTGATATTGCAGATGAAATAGAAATATTAAGAGCAAAAACACTAACAAGTATATAAAATTGTGGACATGTAAATTCTATGACCTAATAACATTATCACTTCTCAGAGCAAGGAAATATTTTAAATTCGCCTTCTGCCTGACAGAAAAAGCAAAGGGAAAAGACAATCTAGTGATCAATAAATGCGTTTACAACACAATGTCCATAAACTATATTACCCGTAAAATACAATAACATAAAATAAGACGATATAAAAGTTGCTACAAAGCTAGCAATTGCTCCAAGAGTTCATCACCATATAAATCCTTGGTTCTACTATATCTATGTCCATCCGTAATATGCAAGACCAAAAATCATCAATTTAAAAATTTGAGGTTTCAAATGATTCACAAATCCTCAAAAGTTCGAAAATCCCTTATGTTATTGTAGATGCTCTTACAAGTATTTGAAACTCAGAGGACCAGCTGCGACGCCACATTAATAGAATGATCCACAATCATTTAAACTAGCACGAATTTCTTCGGCATCGCAATCTCATGATCTATTGGCGTCAAGGTTTTGATGGTAGGTAAATTTCATTAAAACAAAGATAAACATGTACGATTAGATTATTAGTTGTTTGCAAATAGTAATTTGCTACTTTATTTTTATTATTTACTTTGTTATCTTTCAACCGTTACTTAGGGCATCTCCAATCACACTCTATTTTTTATTCTAAATCTTATTTTATAGTAATTTTCTCTCAAATCTTACTCTATATTTCAGGGAAAAATGTCAATTTCAATGTCAACTATTTTCACATTGCATTTTCATACATCAACTAAGACTCAGTGCGATTTTCAACTTCAACTTACAAAATTTTCAAAAAAATCTACATGAACTATTTATATATGTACTGCAATCAACTTTGACGAAACTCTAATAGTCAAACTACTGAGTGAGATGCCACAAGACATTTTTTGCTTAGTGATATGCCACATGACATATTCCTGCTGAGTCAGATGACACGTCGCATATGCCACGTAAACGTTTCAAAAAAAAAAAAAATTTTAAGTTTCAAGTTTTATACAATGTTTGTAGTTTTTTTACACTTATAATGAAAAACCAAAAATACCATTATTAGTTGACAAAACTTATAATTTTTTTTTTCATTTTGTAGCTGCAACAACCGTAGGGCTCCGACCATTAAACAATACATTATTAAACTATTAAAATTATGACCTCTAAGTTTAAAAATTGTAATTGTTCAAGAATATACATTCTAATGGTCGGAATCTTATGGTTGTTACAAATATATAAATGATATAAAAACCGATAAGATGGCTGAACTGATAATGGTGTTTCCGATTCTCTATTATAAGTGTCAAAAAAAAAATTTAGATTACGAACATTGTATAAAACTTAAAAATAATTTTTTTTTGAAAAGTCTACCACGTGTCATCTGACTCAAAAGAAATATGTCGTATGACATATGACTCAACCAAAAATGTCATGTGGCATATGACTCAGCGGTTTGACTGTTACAACTTCAGTCAAAATTGATTTTGGCACATATATAATTGTTCATGTAGATTTTTTGAAAATTTTGTAAGTTGAAGTTGAAAATCGCACTGGATTTTAGTTGGTATATGAAAAAGCACCGTAAAAATAGTTAATGTTATGTTGGAATCGACCTTTTTCCCCTATATTTCACTCTAAAATAGAGTAAAAGGTAGAATTACTCTATATTTAGAGTAACTCTATTTTCTACTCTATTTTTTACACTAATATTTATTAGAGTAAATAATAGAGTAATACATTGGAGAAAAACTCAACTCTATTTTAGAGTTGCTATACTTTAGAACAAAAAAAATAAAGGAATACATTGAAGATGGTCTTAGATCTTAACGTAGACGAGTGTAGTGATATTAAAATTAACCTAGGATAGAAAACACAAGGGTTTTTTTTTTTTGTTGGAAGCTACATACTTTATAAAATAAAAATAAGAGTTAAAGATATTATTAATAATTTTACATATTGTTTTTTCTTTTTTATGTTAAGAGCAGTAAGTAGACTTTACCAAAAAAAAATCATATCACTTCACCACCATATTTTTCCATTTTGTTTAATTTTCCAAACCAGACTTTAAACTCTTCTATTAATTAAAGTACAAATACAACATTAACCAATCGGATCAAAAAAAAAGTGATTAAAAATCGATGAAATGTTTTTTTAAAAATGAAAGTTTTCAGACTTTGTTGGTGATGGAGACTAAAAGGGGTGTATTTAACTAGGAATTTAGGATGATTAAAATGACAAAACCTATGTTATTTAAACATAAGATTTAAAATATATTTTAAAATCAAGTGTTATGGAATTAAAAAATTTTAAATTTACAATCAAATTCACTATTGTTAGAAATATTTTTAAAAATAGATATGAAAAATTCATATGAGATTTCCGGGAATTTGTTAGTTAAAAATACAAAGATCAAAATCTCTGAAGTGAGATTTCATAAAATTTCATAACAAATTATCCAATTCACCAAAATTCAACCAAATAATTTGAAAACTCATTAAAATTCATTTTTTTTTTAATTTCTTTTTTCAATACACTCCAAAATTGTAAATATTTACACCTCAAGTTTGATAGTTGTATAATAAAAATTACTTTAAATCGCTAATGGGCCGGCCTTGTGGCCCAGTTTGTTTATTTTTTATTTTCGCTAAGGTAAACGACGTCGTTTTTCTAAATGAACGATTATTCTCATTTCTCAACTCAGAGTTGCAGATTTGATTCTTCCGGCGACGATAACGATTCCGACGGCGACAGTAAGAGTTTATTTGGAATCTGATTACGATTTACTCGATAAACTTTTTTACTCTAAGTCTCGAAAACGATTCCCTTCTCTTCCCAGATCTCAAATCTCTTCCCGTCTCAGAATCCAATTTCTCCTCAGCCTCGTCGACAAACGCCGGTAAAAGCTCTTTACTTTCTCCTTCTAAATCCTTAGCCAGTTGATTCAAAGCTTCCTCAATTTCAACAGCTCTCAAACGTTGTCGTTTTGGATTCCGATTACCTTATTATCTCCGTCTGTCTCCGTTAAAGGTACAATTTTGGATTCTGATCATTTTGTTTTCATGTTCATTGATTTGAATCTAAACCATTATGCTAAAGATTTTTTTAACCAATTTGGAACAGAAAATTCAATGGAAGAAGTTAAAAAAAGAGTGGCTTTTGTGTTGATCGATGGTTTAGGAGATGTATCAATACCAAAGTTAGGGTACAAAACTCCATTACAAGCAGCAAACATACCTAATCTTGACGCAATTGCATCTGCTGGAATCAATGGTTTAATGGATCCTGTAGAAGTTGGATTAGGTTGTGGTAGTGACACAGCTCATCTCTCTCTTATGGGTTATGATCCAAGAGTTTATTATAGAGGACGTGGTGCTTTTGAATCTATGGGAGCAGGATTAGCAATGTCACCAGGTGACATAGCTTTCAAGGTTTGATTTTTCTTCCTTGAATCAATCTTTCTATTGTCATTTATAGGTTTTGACATTGTGAAGATTTGTTTTTTTTTTCATTTATTGTGCAGTCGAATTTTGCGACTTTGGATGAGAAATCTGGAATTGTTGTTAGTAGAAGAGCTGATCGACATTTCGAAGAAGAAGGGCCTATACTTTGTGGTGCTCTTGATGGAATGAAGCTTCCATCTTTCCCTGAGTATGAAGTTAGAGTGAGGTTGGTAAATGTGTTTTCTTTTCGATCTTTATGACGATTTTTGGGGTTTTGGGTTTTGGTTAAAGTAAGGTTTTTTTTTTAACAGATATGCGACGGAACATAGATGTGGAGTGGTTGTAAAAGGTCCAAGACTTAGTGGGAATATATCTGGAACAGATCCATTGAAGGATAACCGTTTGCTTCTTGAAGCTAAACCTTTGGATGAATCAGAAGAAGCTAATCATACAGCTAACGTCGTTAACGAATTATCCAGGGAGATATCGCGCATTCTTGTTTCTCACCCGGTTAATGTAAAGAGAGCTGCACAAGGCAAGAATATTGCCAATCTTGTTCTTTTAAGAGGCTGTGGCATTCGAATCGAGGTTTGTGTTTCAGTCCTTAACTGCCTCTTACAAATGCTTTTTAATGGATCTTACTGCTCCATCTACTTATCTGTTATGGGTTTTGTATAATAAAGGTTCCTCCTTTTCAAGAGAAGCATGGCTTGTGGCCGTGTATGGTAGCACCAACAAAGATTATAGCCGGACTTGGTATGTCCCTTGGTATTGACATTCTAGAAGCTCCAGGAGCCACTGGAGATTACCGGACGCTTCTCACATCGAAAGCAATTGCTATAGCCAATGCGCTCTCAGCTCCATTGAATGCCTGCCCAGATGTCTTTGTACCGGGAGAGGATGGGCATAAACCGGGAAGGTCAGATGGTTACGATTTTGGATTCCTTCACATAAAGGTGAAATCTGTTTTCTGTCTTTTAACACAAAACAGAAAACTATTCATTCTGATTTTCAGATGTTTTTTCTTTATAATTCTCGCAGGCTATAGATGATGCGGGTCATGACAAGGCGACATTGTTCAAAGTTCGAGGCTTGGAAGCTGTGGATAAGGCAATACGTCAGCTCGCTAAGCTTCTATGGCAGGCTGAATCTTCTACAAACTACCAGTATTTCTTGTGTGTGACTGGTGATCATTCTACTCCAGTTGAGTATGGAGACCACAGCTTCGAGCCCGTCCCATTTACGATATGCCGGTTAAGAGACTTTGTGAACGCGGTTGGAGGAGAATCAGCCTTATTAGAGACGTCTTTGGACCCTTTTCCACTTCCAACGGTTAAGGAATCCTCCGGTGAAAATGTCACCGGAAAAGAAGAAGAAGAAGAAGAAGACGGTGGGAGAAGAGAAGCTCCTCCGGCGATTGGTGGAGATTCAGTCTCAGAGTTGAATGAGATTGCAGCTGCAAGAGGATGTCTTGGCCGTTTCCATGGCGGTGAAATGATGGGAGTCATCACCAATTTTCTTAAGCTAGATGTATGAATTTCGTAAAAATCTTGCATTTTTCTTTGAGAATTTGGATTTTGGAAGTATAATAAAAAAAATATCAACTCTGATATTTATATTTTATCATGGAATTTTTGTCTCTGTGAACACAAATTTGTAGGCCCTTAGTGATGCATAGAGCTATAGTGATATTAAATGGAGAAAATTTGGAATGCAGCAATAAAGAAGAAGAATGAGATTTTTCTGTTAAGTTAAACTTGTGCAAGTGAAGATAATTCTCTCTTGTCAGTTGTATAATGCTGCTACTAATGATGGCCTTAGAATTAAATGTGTATAACTTTATAAGTAACTTCTTTATAAGTGGGCCGTTGATTGTGACGGCTAGGGTGATTTTAGAGAGTGTGTAAGCTCACATACTTCAAGAAATAATTAATGTTCTTAATATCCCTGATAACTTTTTCAATATCCTTAATGACTCAACAAAAAAATATACTCCCTCCGTTTCTGAAACATAAGATGTTTTAGAGAAATTTGTTTGTTTCAATATATAAGATGTTTTCATATTTTAATGCAACTTTTAGTCATTTAATTGTAAAAACACATGATCAAAAGAACTTTTATCAATTACAAGACAATATTTTAAATAAAATGTAATACTGTCTTTAACTTTTTGATTAATTGTTTTTCTAAAAATGATATGTTGTATTTTAAAATGTAAAAGTAAATATTTCTTAAAGAACGTGTTTTTATCTAAAATATCCTATATTTTAAAACGGAGGGAGTATTATTTCCTTTCCAAATTGTAAGAGTTTTAAGCTAAAATTTTTTGTTCCATTTTATAAGGATGTTTTCAAATATTTATACAACTTTTCAATAAATTTTAATATAATATAATTAAAAAAAATTAAGTCAAAGTATTGGAAACACTATTTTATGATGAAGTTGAAAAACGTTTAAACTAGTCATTTAGGTTGCTTTATTATTTTTATAATAGAAAGATAATCTTAATTGTAATAAATTAAAGTTAAAAAAAAATGGTTAATGATGACTTTGATTTTAAAAAGCAATATTCTTAATAAATGTGTTTTTAGTTAAACACTCTTACAATTTGGAACGGAGGGAGTATAAGTAACCAAGAAAAAATAAAATAAATAATACATATTATTTTGGAAAAGATTAACTTATGAATTGATTCCTCTATTATTATATAAATTGAATTTATTTTTATTATTTATTTTCTTCTATTTTGATTTTATCTAAAAATAACAAATTTTTATTATTATTTGAATTGAGTTTACTTTTTTACGTAATTAATTTTTCTTTATCTGGATCAATTTGTAATGTACTAAACATAAGATTATATGGAGTCTTCGATTTTTCTATGCAACTAGATAATATCTGCGTCAGACGCAAGACGATGTTATTATTATAAATTAATGTAGTTTTATATATAATACTATGTATTAAAAATAATATGGGTAAGTTTGATTCCTCTATTTTACAACTTTAATACGGAAGATGAGAACAAAAAGTTTCTAAAAGTTTCCGACCACCAATTTATGCTAAGATTAACCAAAATGACAACAATTTTGGGTTTTGAAATTATCTCAGAAGATTCAAACTTTAACTACAGAGCAATGGTGAGACATAAACATAATTCAATACCAAATTTTCCTTGAAAACCTTACTACATGTTTTTATCTTTATTTTTTTAGCTTTACTTGAAAACTTTTACCAAAAAAATTATAAAAAATTATAAAATCAAATTTAAATTAATAATAGTCTACAAATATATGTATTTTGTACCTTTTTCAATTTTTTTTTCTTGGTTTATAAGGTCTTTTGTCACTTATTCTTTGTAATTATTAAAGAAGTAAAACAGTTTTCTTGAAAAGATTAACAAAAAAAAACTGTTAGAAAAAAGTCTCCAAAGCTAAATAGCGAACAAAATTTTAAAACTATAAATAGTTTAGGATCCTTTTCAATATTTTTATTAATGGAGAAATATTCGAATATTTACAATCTGTTTAGGATCTTAGGACCCTTTTAATCTTTTTTTAATTCAGACTTAATTATTGGTTTTGTAAGACAAACTTCTTACATTTCATATATAATCAACTCTTACAAAATAATGTATCTAATGTTTATTGATTGTACCAATTCTGTACATGTACTTGAAAAATGATCAAATCACTTTGATTATCTTACGTAGAACCATTATGTATTTTTTTTCCTTATTTCCTAGATAAAATATGCAATGCTTATAAGAAAACAAATAAATAGTATGTTTCCAAGATGCATGCTTAAGTTAAGACTTTTCTTTAGATACATCTAAATGCCGAGTCTTAAGTAGCAAACCATTCTTGGGTTCACTGGTAGGCAGGGACGGACCTAAAGAGGGATTAGATGGGACACATGCCCCAGACTAGTTTTAAAATAATTCATTACTAGATTCGGATCCGCACATACGTCCGGGGTTATATCTATAAGATACACTTATTTTATATTTATATTTAAGATATACTATAGGTGTAAATGTTAAGTGATGTTACGCGTATATTTTATAAATTAATCAAAACATTTCTAACATTTTAATTAGGGGTGCTAAATCGGATATGAATTCAGTTTTAGTTTATGTTATTTCAATATATAACCTAGACATATCTATTTTGGAATGAAGAATCATCCCATCCCGTCCTGTATCACCTAGAATGGAATGGAATCGTCATGTCATTCAATTATAGTTTAGGTTATTTCAGTATATAACCTAGACATTTCAGTATCCATCAGGAAATTTTCGTCCCATAACCATTCTCTTTTAAATAATTATACATTCGATAATGTTTATTATAAGAGATTGAGTAAGAGTTTTAGATATGATACTTGTATTCCCGTTTGAATATTTAATTTTTATAAAATTAATTGAAGCTATCCAAAAAATTATAATTCTAAAAAATTCTCTTAACTTTTTAAAAATTAACCAAAATTCTCAAAAATACTCGTCTCGAAGTGGATGCTTACCCGTCACATACTCAACCCTTATTCAAATTAGTGAGAATTTGAGAATTGAATTTATCTACCCAAATTTTTCGATCTCGTACCGTTACCCGAAATTATTGTTCCCTTTTTTTTAATCAAAAATCATTCAAGTACTATTTTTATTATCCAAATTATCCATTCCCGTTTTATACCCACTATTTCCCGTTCCAATACCAACTTTTCTTTTGTAAACCCATTTACATCCAATAGGCTTTTGTAAGCTGTCAACTAAAACCCAAGTATTATTCTTCATCAGTGAATCCATCTCCTCATCTGATGCTATAACCCACTTATTATTGTCCCTGTCTTCCATAGCTTCTTGATAATCAGACGGTTCAAGATTACCACCATCTTTAGTAACCATATAGGTAAAACCAGCTATATCTTCTTCGAATTCTTCTTCCTCATTCCCTATTACATAGTCAGCTAACCTCTCTGGCAGTTTTGTCTGTCTTCTCACACGATCTCTGGCTAACTAATAACCAGACATGTCGTCATTCTGGATCTCTGTGACTTGACTCTAATTTTGAAGATTGTTCTTCACTTGCTCCACCTTGATCTGAATGCTCCTTATCCCTGGAATCACCTGCAAAATCAAAACTTAAGATTTTGTTAGATAAAGAGGGATTCGAGTTACTTGAGTGTGTCTCTGTCTTGATGTCTTTGTACATCATTTCCACTCTGAAAATCCCATTCCGGTTGATCACACACTTCTGATCATCCAAAAGCCACACTCTGTACCCTTTGACCCCATCTGGATAGCCTGTAAACACTCCTTTTTTTGCCCTGGGACTGAGCTTCCCTTCATCAGCATGAACATAAACAACACACCCAACCCCGCCTTAGTCTTGCCAAACTTGGAACTGCTGAAGTCCACCATTCCTCTGGTATGTCAAAGTTGATTGCTGATGATGGAGACCGGTTGATAAGATAAACAACTGTTGAGGCTGCTTTAGCCCAAAACTTCTGACTCAACCCACTATCGCTTAAAATACTCCTGACCTTGTTGATAATACTTTTTTTTAACCTTTCTGCAACCCCATTTTGCTGGGGTGTGTAAGTACATATTTTATGTCTGACAATGCCTTCTTGCTTACATAACTGATCAAATCTCTGATTACAGTACTCTAAACCATTGGCAGTCCGTAGTTTCTTCAATTTCCTGTCACTTTGATTCTCCACCATTCTTTTCCACTTCACAAACTTGTCGAATGCTTCATCCTTAGTCCTCAGAAAATAGATCCACACTTTCCTGGACCAATCATATATAAAGGAGACAAAATATTGACATCTCTCTAAGCTCATAGGAACATTTGGTGAGCCCCAGAGATCTGAATGTACATAATCAAGCTTCTCTTTAGTCACATGTTGACCAGTACCAAAACCCAGCTTGTGAGTCTTTCCTATGACATAATCCTCACAAAACTTGATCTATGAAATCTTGCTGCCATCCAAACAACCCTTCTTAACCAGAACATTCATACCCTTTTGACCAACATGACCTAACCGACTGTGCCACAAACGAGTCTCATCTTTGTCAGATATCTATTTACTCTCTTTAGTAGATTCTGCACTCATTGATTCAGATTTCTTGGTTGATCCCTGAAAGATATACAAAGAATCTCTTCTAACACCTTTCATGAATACTGCACAACCCTTGATAACTTTCAATACTCCATTGCTTCCTTTAAACTCACATCCCGTAGCTTCTAAAGTTCCCAGAGATATAGGGTTTCTTGCAATTCCAGGCATGAACCTCACATCATGAAGAACAAAGGTGGTTCCATCTTCATTGAGATACTTGATCTTCCCAATTCCTTTAACTTCTGATTGCGTGTCATTTGCCATTTTGACCTTTCCTGAAGAGATTTCTTTGAATTCTAAGAATATATTTCTTCTTGGTGTCATATGAAAAGAGCAGCATGTGTCCATTACCCACTCATCTTGATCTAGCTCTTCACGAGACAAGTTCACTTCTGATGCTATCAAACCAACTACGTCTTCAGCATCATCTTTGACTAAAGCTGCTTCACCTTTATCATGAGACTGAGCCTTGTTCTTGTTTCTTTCAATCCACTTGTAGCACTGTTTCTTAAAATGTCCCTCCTTGCCACAGATCCAACAAATTTTCTTCACTTCCTTTGACTTAGATCAAGATCTGTTCTTGAATTTACCATTCTGATTATTCCCATTCCTGTTTTCAGTTCTACCTCTAACAAAATGAGCTTATGATGCAGGTCTGGCATTAGACGTATCTCTCATATCCATTTCTTAGACCTTGTTGCACTTGCTACTTCTTCAAAATGAATACACTCCCTGCTATACTTCAACGTTTCCTTTAGTAAATCAAAATTAGCAGGTAAGGAACTAAGCAACAACACAGCCTGAACTTCATCAGGAACCTCAATACTCAGATTACTTAGATCTGCTATCAGTTTCAGAAAATCATCGATATTCTCATCATTCGTTCTTGAATCTTGCATCCTAAAGTTATATACCTTCAACTGCATATGGACTCAATTTGGTAAGGTCTTGACCATGTATATCCTTTCCAAGGTCGCCCAAGCTTCTGCAGCTGTTGTACTGTGATTGATCTGTCTCAAGACTGGATCTGCAACATTCAGATAGATCATTATCTTTGCTTTCTCGCAACGATCTAATCTTCTTGTTTCATCTTCGATCCACTTCTTCTAGTTCTCCGGATCTGCTTCGTCATCATCTGGTGATGTCGGAGGTTGAGTCTTCTCCGTTAGCACATCTTTCAAACCTTGGATACTGAGATGAGCGAACATTCTTGTTCTCCAAAGGGAGAAATCACCAGATCCATCGAACTGAGCCACATCGAGCCGCGAGCTCGATATCCTTCCGATCTGCTTCGCCACCGTGAAGCTGTAATACCAATTTGTAAACCTTAAGCTTGATTCGACGTTAATCTTGATCCGATTCCACACAATCACTCTCGAACACTCGTGTGTTAAACGGAAATAGAATTGTGTCAAGGAGAGAGAGGAGATAGTGTAACGACCTGACCGCTACCGTCTATGGGCACCCACACCCTCTCTCAGCCCGTGAGCCCCACCCTCATTCGCCGGTCGGTGCATTATTCTAGGAGGCTCTAAAGTTTAATTCTTTCTGCGATGACACCGGTATAAAACAACACCTTACTGCGCCATATACTCCTCAACAAAACGGTGTGGTTGAGAGGCGTAATAGAACATTAATGGAGATGGCAAGGAGTTTTATGAAGCATATGCATGTGCCTAATTACTTGTGGGGAGAAGCAATAAGACATTCCACATATCTCTTGAATCGAATTGCCACAAGAGCAGTTAAGGATCGAACTCCATATGAAGTTTTCCGAGATAAGAAACCAAATATTAATCATCTACGTATTTTCGGATGCATTGGGTACGCAAAAATGGAGACGCCACATTTAAAGAAACTAGATGATAGATCACGTATGCTTGTTCATCTAGGCATTGAACCAGGTTCTAAGGCATACTGGTTGCTAAATCCACAAAATCAGAAAATAGTGGTAAGTCGAGAAGTCGTATTTGATGAAACAAAGGGCTGGAACTGGAATGTTAACAACTCAGCGCAAAACCATGATGGAAGTTTCAGTGTTGTATTTGAAGAATCTGGTAACCGTGGCATCCAAGAAACAGAGCAAACCATTGAAACCTCCAAAAATCTTGATGAAAGCGACGATAATGACTCTGTAACCTCATACGAGCATGAGACATAAATTTTAGATGTTCACAATCAGTCTCCACCAGTCTTGAGAATAACAGAAAGTCAAATAATAAAGCCTAAGTATCTTGAAGATTACATCTTACTTGCGGAAGAAGAAGGAGAAAGGTTAATGTTTTGTTTAAACGACGAGCCAAGAGACTTTTATGAAGCTAAGAAATCAAAAGATTGGATACTTGCGTGTGAGGATTTAATTCGTTCGATCATCAAAAATCAAACATGGAATCTGGTAGATCTACCGCATGGAGCAAAACCAATTGGCTTAAAGTGGGTATTCAATCTTAAGCGTAATTCCGATGGAAGCATCAATAAACACAAGGACATACTCGTTCCCAAGGGATATGTACAACGACATGGGATATATTTTGATGAATTGTTTGCACCAGTGGCTCGACTTGAGACAATACGACTTCTTATCAATCTTGCAGCATCGAACGGATGGGAGATACATCATCTTGATGTCAAAACGGCTTTTCTTCATGGAGAGTTAAAGGAAACCGTCTATGTCATGCAACCAGAAGGGTTTGAAGAAAAGGAATGTGAAGAAAAAGTCTATAAACTCAATAAAGCTTTGTATGGATTAAGGCAAGCACCAAGAGCATGAAATACTAAACTAAATCAAATTCTCAAGGAACTCAAGTTTGAGAAATGTTCTAAAGAGCCATCGGTGTATCGAAAGGTGATGAGTGAAAACCTTCTCTTTGTAGCGGTTTATGTAGATGATTTGTTTGTCACAGGGACAAATACGAAGATCATAGATGTGTTCAAAAAAGAGATGTCATCAAAATTCGAGATGAGTGATCTCGGGAAGTTAACTTACTATCTCGGAATGGAGGTGTGTCAACACGAAGGAAGAATAACATTAAATCAAAAACGTTATGCTTTAAAATCCTGGAAGAAGCTGGGATGAGAGATTGCAACCTAGTTCATACACCAATGGAGTCTGGACTAAAATTGTCCAAATCGGAGGATGAAGAAGATATTGACGCTACAAGCTTTAGGAAAAATGTTGGTTGTCTCTATTACTTATTACATACAAGACCAGACTTGCCCTTTTGCGTGGGAGTACTAAGCCGATATATGCAAATTCCCAAAGAGTCTCATGGAGCTACGATGAAACAACGCTTGAGATATTTGAAAGGTACTACCACTCTTGGCTTAGTGTTTGAACGATCGACTTCTAAGGTGCCAAAACTGGTAGACTACAGCGATAGTAGTCACAATGTTGATCCAGATGATGGCAAACGCACAACAGGTCACATATTTTATCTTGAAGAAAGTCCGATCTCTTGGTGTTCACAAAAATAAGATACCGTTGCATTATCTTCTTGTGAGGCTGAGTTCATGGCGGGTACCGAAGCAGCAAGACAAGCAATCTGGCTCCAAGATCTACTAGGTGAAGTCATGGGGTCACCATGTGAAAGAGTAGTTATTCGAATTGACAACCGATCAGCAATTGCTCTTACTAATAACCCATTGTTTCATGGTCGTAGTAAGGTATCACTTCATAAGAGAATGCGTTGATAATGGACAAATAGAAGTGGAACATGTTCCCGGGAATGAGCAAAAGGCAGACATCCTAACAAAGACTCTTGGTAGAATCAAGTTCAAAGAAATGAGGGATCTCATTGGTGTTCAAGACTTGGCGAAAATTGACTTCAAGCTTAAAGGGGATAATGTTGACTTAAGCTTAAAGAAAGCTTGAGTCATAAGTTAATCCTAATCCTACCGAGTTATGGTTTCTAAAGAGATTAGGATTAGAAAGTATGTTTAGAAGTTACATATATATATATATATATATATTACCTAATAGGGTTAGGAGTTGTCTAGATCTCTCAATATATAAGGAGATGCTAAAGTGTGACATAATTTAAGAGTTTTGAGATTGAGAGAACTTAAGAACTTTAGTTTTGAGTGATTTTCTATAGCAAATAAAGATAGTTATTCTTTATTAATCTTTGAGTTCTTAAACAACCGTCTTTGAATTCTAGAGATTTATATTTAAACTAGTATGCTGACCCGTCCTACGGACGGGCAAAGTTTCTTAATTTTTAAATAATTTATATGTTTCAAGTAATATTAAAATATTATGGTTTTACCAAAAATTTATATACTGTTGATTTATATCATTAAATTATTATATATTTGAGGTAATAATAAACCCAATTCAATAATAAACAACAACATAAGAATGAAGTTTATAATGAAATGAATAATATGGAAAGAAAACTAATAAACCTAGTGAATATGTCATCAAACTATATATATATATATATATCTATATTGAATAAATACCGAAGAAACAAAAAATAATATTGATATGTTGCTCTTTAATAATCAAAGCCAACAAACAAAAATTAGGTATACATGAGAATATATTAACTTACATTTGGAGATGGATAATGACACAAAGGTGTAAACATCGAGTTTTCGCTCATTTTGTTTTTGGATCAAATAGAAATGCAGAAAATAATCTATTGTTAGAGATCAAAGATTATAGTTTTCATGAATATGATATTGGAGAGAAGTTCTTGAATCTTCATATGAAAATTAAACAAAAATTGATAGAAATAAAAAAATGATGGAAAGTGAGAGAGAGCAAGAGATGGTATGAATCAGATTTTATGGAAAAATAGGAAAATAAAACAGTTTTTTTTTTATGGTTTCAAACTTTGTGGTGTAGTGTGTGAGAAAATTTAGGGATATTTATTTTTGAAGAAGTTAATTTTCTTTATTTTTTGCAGTTTAAATCTCTATTTTAAAATATGTAAAAATAATATAAAATCTGAAGCAGTTGTGTTTTTTTTTAAAATCTTTTTTCAATTAATATTGTGAAAGAAATCCTATGTGTCATATTTTTACCGGACAAGTGACTTGTGCTTTATAGTATAAAGGTTAACTATCTAAATTTTAAATTATACATATCTACATTCGTTTTATAAATAATATATAAGTTATATATAAAAATAATTATCTATATAACTTACAATGAACATAGATATTTGATAGATCAAATATTATATTCTTGTAAGATCAAACAAAAAGCTTATTAAGTTACTATGAAACCATCAGTTTACCAGTTTACTAGGAATATTGCATATATGTTTTAAAATACTTTAAAATTACCAATATACCACAAGGTCATATGTATTTATAAATTTTTTGTTTAATTGGTGCTATTTGTATCAAGTGATACTCTATTTGTTTAGATAATTTTTACAATATATTTGTACCTACCTATGAAAACATAATTTTAAACGACCAATCGCATCGTTCCACATCATCTGGTTAGATTAGAAAATTTCTTAATTCTAATTTAGTATTGTTAATTAAAAAGACTTTTGGAAATAACGAAAGTTTGTCATGGTTTATTTTATCTCCAAAAAAAATTTATTCTAAATTTTATTAAATCAAAACTAATCACATTTTAACTTTCACAAAAATTTGCATACCCACGGAAATTTTCCATAGCGATATTTTATAATTTTAGATACATTTTTTGTTATTATCCAAAATGATTTATATGTGGTCACTCGCACTACGCATATGTTTATTTACTTTATTAAAAAAAAAACACTTTTACTTGTTTTAGTTTGTATTTAAAATTTAAAATTGTTTCTTAAAATCCAAAACGCTTATTAAATCACACACGGTAAAAGGAAAACTACATTTTATAATTTGGAATATTTTGAACTTGTAAATGTTGACCAAAAAAAAAAAAAGGATCTTAAAGAGAGAAGTACTTACGTAACTAACCAAAAGAAACAGAAATAAAAGAGATATGACAAACCATGGAATGAAGTCAAATAATATAAGTTACATTAGGTATTGAAATTGTAGTTTATGTATGTTTTAAATTTATGTTCGTGAGTAAAGAGTTAATAACCCAAAAAAAGTAGAGAAAGCATTCATAATCGAGAAATATATTTGCTTACTTGGACTTCAAAAGGATTGTGGGAGTTAGAGCTTCCGGTAGAAAAATTTATGCATGAACATGGACATTTTACTTTTTTTCCAATACATTGCAATATCTCAAACCAAAGCATAAAATGCTGCGAAAGTCTTAACTAAACTCTTAATTATTTTTGGTAATTAGAATTTATAAATTTATTAGAAAACCAATAATTGCATAACTTCTTAGAAAATGCCAAAAGATTTATGTGAACTACATAGTAACCTACAAGGAATTTTGTATTAATTAAGGGTTATACTTTTATGAATTAAATTTTTTAATTCGAATCATTAATGGTTTTATATTGTCAAAATAATTAACTTTAAATTAGATAATTTTTATATAAAATTAATAATTAGACACATGTCAATTTTTCATATGTTTATAAATGATGAGGTGGATATGTTTATTAAAATCGGTATAACAAATTATTACAGACCAAAATGATTATAAATGCCCATTGGAAAACTGGAACACTAGCCTAGGGTTCAATTTTAATATTTCTTCTCTTCCAAGCTTTAGAATTTAGATCTCGAAGTCGTTCGTTCTCCGCTTTTTCGCAATGTCCCGACAGTTTTGCGGCGTCGGCGGCTGAGGTGTCGTGTTTCTTATCTCTCCTCTAACGATTTCTCTTCTTTCTTCTTCAGCTTTGATCTCTGACTTGTGGGACAATGGTTCTTGCGAAAACCGCCACGACACGGAGGACAATCTCCTTTTATGACTTGTCATCTGGTGACAATCCTGGAGTGGTCATCTCTCAACCTCTCTTCAAAGGTCGAAACTACGATGAATGAGCTCAATACATGTGTATATGGCTTTGAGTGCTCGAAAAAAAATTGCTTTCATTGATGGAAGCATCCCGAAACTGACTAATGACTTCCCTGACCTTGAAGATTTGCTAGCCAACAATCACTTGTTGATTACATTGATGAAAATGACAATTCAACTTAAGTTGCGTTAAAAAATCTCACATAAGGAAGTGGTTAAGTATCTATGGGATCACATCAACCGACGATTTTCACTTAAAAGTGGTGCTCGTTTTCAGCAACTCCGTGGTTCTCTTGCAAAATTTTTGGCATATGGGATCTTTTGTTGAAGAATACTGTAACACCCCGATCCCGTAAATATGGATTACAGTGTCAAAACCAATTAAAAGCCCGCTAAGCCCAGTCACATAGATTAATGAGGAGGCATATATAAGGAATTCTTAGGGTTTGATCCTCATAAATTTCGTGCCTCCTTATCATGAGAAGAAGAGAGAAAAAGGAGAAAGAGAGAAAGAAGAAGAAACAGATCCGACCAGTTCTGGGAGAAAGGAAAAACGGATGATCAAATGGATTATTTTTCTTCTCAAATTTCATAGAAAGATACATGACATCAACATGTAGCTATAGCCGTAAGCGGATTCGAGGTTATGGTAAGAAAGTTATGGTTGTTATACTGAGCCGGATCTTTGCAGATCGGATTCCGCCGTCGTCCTAATTTAAGAGCAGTTTCCTGGTAAACCATAAGAAGTTAGAAGACGATCCATATATCACTGGAAAGCCCCAGATGTCAGCTTTCCAGAGCCACTGGCCTATTTAGATTCCGATGTAAACTCCAGCCGAAATCAAGGTACGGTGGTTTGACCTAGTTAAGAAACCCCGCAGAAACCCTAATTTATATTTCTGGAAAGCTTCTAATTTGAGAACATTTGTATTTTAGGAAATTCCAGACAAGAGATTCCAGAGGAGGAAAGTCTAGAAGAGGAAGTCCTAAGAAAGAAAGTTTTCCGAAAAGGAAAGCTTCCCAGATAAGAAA